>JAJJWN010000233.1:0-36942 GCA_021655885.1 Fusarium abutilonis
AGCCTTGTGGGGCGCAGTAGACCGATGCATACACTGAGGTCATAGGTCTAGCTTGTTCAATGGTGACGCAGACATTGGTTTTGAACATACATCAACACTTCAAACATCAACTGTAGGCTCGTGCTCAGTGGCAGCTCTCCTTCTGTTCATTACAAACAAGACCGTCATTTGCTAAAGAACGATAAGTATGATTCTACCTGTCGTGCTTTACACCGAACTTAGACTGATAAACCAGCGTCATCATGAGCTTCAGCAACGAGTATGAGGAACAGGTGAAGGCTTGGGGTTTCGAGAAAGTGTTTACCTGGAGTGATTCTCCGTAAGTTGTTACTTTTCTGTTGTTATCTAGGGAGTTATTTCTACCTCTCAGACACAGTTCGCATAACCTCGTCAAGACCTTGGAAGCTATCACCAACATCAAATCTGCGAATCTTCTAACTCTCATTGCAGAAACACCCACTATCCACCTCACTCACACAATATTCTAACGACTCACCTAATCATCGAGGGTTCACTGACCTTGTGGTACCCGCAGGAGAAAGATAGTCAGAAGAAGGTCTATAGCGTGGGAGATCGCGTAGACATCGAGAAGGGTAGAGTCCATGAAGTTCAGGTGGGAGGGAGCGGATGTACTATGGTGATTGGGGAATGAAGTGGTTACATCTCTGGCTTCAGAGGTTTTATAGGGAGTTTCGAGCCGTCAATTTTACATCCAATGCCAGTTGTGTACCCAAGCCGGTCTAGGTTTCAGAGAGTGAGCATCTCAAAAGCCCATATCTTACTCAGTCAGTCCTGCAGAAGGTTCACGTATTGCTTGAACAGAAAAGAAGAATCAAGGTACGAGACATCTGGTTTGCTTCGCCCATGCTACTCAAGATCACAGACAGCAAAAAAGAGTGGATAATGGTGGATTTTAACCACCTGAGTTGGACGAACAGGGAATCGAACCCTGGACCACTCCCAATGAAGGGCTTCGAAGGAAACAACTTGCTAAGGGAGTATTATACCACTAAACCATTCGCCCGAATTTGTTGAGTTGCAAAGTCAAAGTGCGGCATATCGACGCAGCGGATAATTGGCAGTGTGCGAAGCGAGACTGGGAAGCAAAGCGTTGTTTGATAAGAAGGGATGTAGAACCACAGCGCTGTCTCAGAGGGATGAAAGGATACGAAGGTTGCGGGGAATTGAACATGAAATTGGTTTTCCATGTGACAAGCGTCGAGAGTTTGTTAACGTGGAGATCTCGGTCGTGGAGGCCGGATATATCTGTAAACGGTAGCCAATTGAATACGCCTGATGAACAGTGAATCAACTCTTGCATGTCGATCCAACTTTGTTGTGCTGCACAATGATACGATGTGATGGATGATGTCTGTCTCGGGTTGAGACTGAGCCAACGCCATACAATTGATCATGATGAATCCCCGAGGACGGCGGAGAGAAAAGATACACAGACAGTCAGACAGACAGACAGACTGCAAGAGTAACATCAATGGACGAGTTGCTCCGACTTTGAAAGCAAAGACCACCCAACACTCAAAGCTCGCTTGTCCATCTCCAAAGGTTGAATCCATGTCAGTGGAACGCTATCCCATCTCTGCTCGACTTATCCGATGGATGGAACTAGGGAGCCTTGAGCATGGCATTTCCCCACACTCGGGCGTCTCATTTCGTGTAACGTCATCCGGAGCGAGTATCGAAATGTCAAGAGGTTGGGGCCGATTGCTTTTATGAGGAAGCTAGCCAATACATCCTCATCATGGTCGAAGCTTCAAACTGCCCGATATAGGAAAGAGACGGGATCGAACCTTGAAGAGGGGTAGTATGATTTAC
The DNA here is from genome assembly GCA_021655885.1 of Fusarium abutilonis. Classification (NCBI taxonomy): domain Eukaryota; kingdom Fungi; phylum Ascomycota; class Sordariomycetes; order Hypocreales; family Nectriaceae; genus Fusarium; species Fusarium abutilonis. The sequence continues at coordinate 1,834 of JAJJWN010000233.1, forward strand.
CTTTAGTAGCGGATTATCCTTCTTGTAAAGATAAGAGATTTGGCGATGGTCATCATGGTGCAATGCCGTGTTTACATCTCACACCCCAAGCCTGAAAGTGAAAGCCGTGAGGGGCCAGTAGAGGATGTGCAATTCGGGGACGATCTCTATCGGCCTTTATGAAGCTTGTATTTGACCTTGACAGAAGTACCTGGCAGCCTCTGTTGATGTCTAAATTCATAACTAGTGCACCCAACAAAATGCATATTGTGCAAAAAGGTGGTGGTGTTAGAGAGGCTCAGAGACTATGCCCGGATGGATACGTACCTAGTAGGTTAGTAGCTCTCTAGCTCTCATGAGTTGTACATCGGCCAGCAGCGCGTGGCTTAAGCGTTGATAAACAAATCAGAGTTTGAATTCTGCAACTGTGAGCAGGTTTTTGGAGAAGCCTCTAGAGGCATTAGCTTGATTCCTTGTGACTTTGCTGTCTCGTACATGTAAGAAGAACAAGAAACAAAGAAGCAAGTGGACCTTTAGCTTCCATGGCTTGGTCTTGTCTCTCGTGGTAGTCGTACGTTATGCTGAGTTCATTTGAAACGAGTGGTAGGTGCGTCTATTAGTGGATCATTGTTATTCAACATGAGAAAATGACGGCATGGAGAAATCATGATGCAGCCATATCGTATCGTGCTGATAGTGCATCGTATCGAGTTGTGTCGTGTTGTATTGTGCTGTATCCAACCAAGGCATTCCCTCTGTTTACAGCATAACAGCGATTCCGATCATACAACATCAGCATCGTATCGACAGGAAAGACGCTCGGACGGCTTGCGCGTTTCTTGTCTTCTGTCCAAGGTGACAAGTCTGTTGTTTGTTGTCTGTTGCTCGCTCTGTAACGCAACGCAACGCTGCAGCTCAGCCCAGCCCATAGTCGGACAGCAGACAGCGTCATGTCAGCTCTGACGAGATAGGGTGACCGACCTCGTCGTTTTCGGTAGATCCGAAACCAGGATGAACAAAGAGACAATAAAATAAAAAAGAGGCTTGAGAGAGATACCGATCGGGGGCTTGTTCTGCCAACGCACCAGCCTGGCCTTGGCCTGGCCTGTCCCGTCCTGTAATAAGAAAAAAAGCGGCGCCGTGTCTATAGCGGCCCGGTTCTACGTTAACTGGGAGTCTAAGATGATGATTTACAGCAGCATAATCTCACAGAAAGACGTGATTTACGTGCCATTCCCAGGCATGAGCCAGCTGAGAACACGCAACTTCAGTAAGAACTAGCAAGCTAGCTTTAGCTATCTAACCTATTGTATCTTTGAGAGAGCTCGATAAACATGTAATAAACCTAAAAAAGTAACCTCGGGTGAGGAGAATCACTTCATGCTTAGTCAATTAGGTTCTGCCTCTGCATTGCATGAGCCATGAGTGAGATGTAAGGTAACCTTGGCGCCTCTGAATGGAGGAGATTTTTCCGAACTCAATTGCCCATACCCATATCTATGCATTAATTGGCTGTTTGAAACGTGAATGCATCGCAGCTAATGGATCGGAAGTATCGAACAAGGTGCCTTCCATGGCTAGCGCTATTGCTACGTACCTAGCCGCGTCCCCTACCTGCCTACCTAGGTACCTATAGCTAGATACCTTAGCTTTTACAGTATTGTAGGTAGGTGTAAGCTACCTAACCTCCCACTCCACTTTTACTTTTGCTCCCGTCATATCATGAGTTCATGAGGTGTCCGACTTGAGAAACTCAGAGTTCGTCTATTCCACCCCGACATAGATCGTCAACTCCTCTTTTTCATGTGTCTTGAAGCTTAACTCTCACTCTATACGAATCTCTTTCTATTAACGCTATACTCCATTCTATCTTGCCCAATTGTGGCTGTCGATGTATTCTATCTCGTTTCGTCTCGGCATGATCCATCCATCCCCTGCTCGGCCTGGTCTGGTCTCACCCCTCACTAGCATTGGATCTCATACCTCTCCTCTCTCTCTCAACCTTGCAACCGGGTTCTCCTTGTCTGGGAGTTCCCCTCCTGCGACTTCAAACTCCGCCGAAATTGTCATGGATCTTTAAACTCGGCTCCACCTCGTCCAACCTCCTCTCTGAAATATCACTTCCTCCTCTACTCTCTACTCTCTACTCTCTACTCTCTACTCTCTACTCTCATCTAGTTCTCAAGAAATACATCACCTTTGTTCGTACCTCTTGTCCTCTCCACCTCTTTATCGTCTCTCAAGGCTGAATAAAACACCAAGTCATTCATGTTTGACGGCATGGAGGCGTCTATGTGCCAGTGAACCGTTCGGTCGTTTTGCTCATCAAGGGAGCCTCATACGCTTCCTTCCGAGCACGAGCACGAGTAGGAGGACCCAACCCCTTCTGCTCCCGATAGCATCTCACGAGCTCAGGAGTTTAAGCAGCTTGGCCCAATGGGCAATGAACAATCCGCCGAAACCCCTCGTGGGCACCGGAAGCTTTCCAAGCCACCTCTATGCAGCCAGGAATCCGCAGCTGGTCTGCCATACAATGCCACTGCTGTGACACCCCATCGTGAGCACTTCTCCAACTCGTATCTTGTTGGATCGCTGCCACCTGCTCCCAATAAGGCCTCCTCCACGAGGCGCGTGGCTCCTGGCCTCGGTATAGCCGTACCAGTCGGTGATGGCCCAAGTCCTATGCCATCTCCTACTTGTAGTGACTTCCGGCGCGATTCAAGACCCCGGGCACAGTCCATCCAGTCAGAGCAGTCTCCCAGGTTGTCCAGTTTCGTCAACTCCTCTAGGACCAACTCACTTGCTGCCCAAGATAGCGGTTACCGCTCACTTACGCGTACTGAGAGGTTTGTACAACAATGTCTATTCGTATCGATAAATAGAGCTGACTGCCTCGAACAGTATGCCCGTTGCTGTCCAGCGTGGCTCTGCAGGCTTGGATACGAGAGCTGCTGAGGCCAAGAAGCTTCTCAACGCCAAGCAGAAGCTCCCAAGCGAACCCGTCATTTCCAAATCAAAAACCTATTCTGAGACCAGCCAGGATGTGACAGATGATACTAACAACGCCAATCAATCTGCGGGCTCGTCCATTAGCAGAACAAACTCAGACGTTTCTCTTTACATACCAGTGCGCCGACGCTCAATCATTCAGAAGCCAGGTGTAGCGACAAGAGCTCATCATTCCAATCCACCAATCCCTACCAAATCGACCTTCCGCAAGAGTCTCCCATCAACGCCCAGCCAAACCAGGCATAACTCGATCGAGTCTGGCATAGCAAGACGCATGTCAATGCCTTCGTCTATTCCACCCCGCGTGCAATCTCCAGAGCGAGCCGCAACCCCAGTCGAGTCAGACTATAAACAATTGGGCGGCATGAAGTTTGGGTCCCTACGCATCACAAACGGAGCACCGGTGACTTCTCCGGTACCTGAAGATGACTTCAAACAACGAGGGATATCTGAGTCGGCGCTAGTGGTCAATCGTGCGGATTACTTTGATGAACACGCCAGCAATCCTCTCAATTTGATGGGTGCAGGGTTGACTATGGCAGAGGCCAGAGGACCTATGACGGCTGGACAACCAGTCACTCATGTTCCAAGCGTTGTTGCCGAGCATTCGAGCGGTGCAAGCAAATCTAGAACGAGCGATGGTGGAATGTCTTTCAACGGGAATGCTGTCTCATTTCCCGTTGCTGAGGTTTTGGACGTAAGGGAAGATCTAAATGCAAAGACTACCCCGGGGAAAATAAATCTGGAACTCGAAAACAAAATGCTTAAAGGGTTGACGAGATCTGACAGTGGCTTCATACCAAGCCCTTCATCTGACATTCAACAGACCGCGTCCCGAGTTGACAGCGGTTACAGCTCCAATGTTTCTCTCCGATCGTTACCTAGCTTGAGATCGGGTGTCACGGAAAAGAGCACAATGGCCTCGGAAAAGCTTGACATCGATGTCACTGGGATGTACTCGCCTTCGGACTCGAATTCGACTCGTACATCGTCCTTGGCTCCATCTCAGTCCCATAATCGGCTGCCCATCCATCTCGAAGTGCCTTCATTGACAGATGATGATACCACCTCAACTTACCCAACCAGTCCGGCCAGTCCAGCTGCTCGACCCTTCTCTCCGTTTGGTTACCGGTCCCGGATGCGTCTTTCTTCCTTGACGTCGAATAAGAGTTTCGAGCCTCGCGTGCCTAAAGCCACGTCGATCCCGGTCGTCGTTACCAATCCAGCTGCCGATGAACAGCAACCTGCTCCATCTCTAAACGTCGGTCGCAGCGGAAGCAAGATCTACCGTTTCTTGAACAGCTCCCGTAAGAAGGGGTCATTAAAGGAACGGGACGTGCACGCAGTCGAACGAGATGTCCCGGCCAGTCCCTCGGGTCAGCACTCCAGGCTTGCGGTGGACAAACAGCCAAAACCTCAGCGATCAGGACTTCGAAAGGAACCGAGTAAGGACACTTTGCATACCATTTTGAGTGTGGAGAGTCAGGATATGGGCAACGGTGCAAGACGGGAAAAGGAAAACACGAGAAATTCCAAACATACTACGCCCAAAAAGATGTCTCGACGTCAGTCATGGCGTCAATCCATTGCCCAGATGTTTGGCTCTCGAAGCACAGATGCCGACCCTACTTTAAAGCAAAAGTCCAAGCCAGTTCGGAACCGTCCCGCGACCGCTATGGAGCCTATTGCTCCCTCTTCACAGTCTACCCGCAGTCCTCGTGCCACGAGTTCACTGGCATCCCGTCCAATGCCCAAGAAGGCCGCCACCGCCGCTGGCAGCCTACCATCGCCGACCAGGAGAAACCCTAACAGGTCGAGCGTGCAAGACCGACGCGACAAGCCCGAATTGGCCCATCTACGTACAAATGTTTCAGCTCCTAATCTGGCCGGGGGTCATCGATCACCGCTTAGTCCATCAGCTCGGTTTGATATGGAGCAAGCCTTACGAACAAAGACCTCCCCCCCAGTGAGCATGCAAACTCGAAGTACAAAGCCTGCTCGAGGAAAATCACAGGGACATTCGCGGTCCATGACCCCTTCCTTCCCTGTTAACACTGCCCGGCTTAATGCTGGTCGACGGCTTTCGTTGCCACAAGACCTCGGACGGACAAGGGCCCATACCCGTCAAGTCTCGCGAGGCTCCGAGTCGCGCAACTCCAGCCGAGGCATGGTCGTGAGTTCTACTCCCATGACGAACTCTCAGCAAGCATACACTGTTCAGCAACCCGGAGTGCTGTCTTACTCTAGCACCGGCACGCAGCAGATGGGCCCCGCCGTTTCTCAGCCGAGACATCATCGTAGAGCATCCGCTCCAGTACAGCCACGCCAAAGCGCCAATGTTCCTCGTTCAAGAAGCAACAGTACGTTGTTGCAGCAGCAACAGCAGCAACAGCACCAGCCCCAGCACCGATCTCACTCATCTCTTCAGGCTTGGACACCGATCGACATGTACAGCCTCAACCAGCAACTGCAGCAGAACTACATGATGCAGAACCAGGCGCTGGTCTACGGGACGCCACAAATGGCCCAGCAATATCCCAATATCTACCTTACGGGCCCCATTCCTCCCCAGGTGACTCACAGGAGGGAAATTTCCCAGAGTCTAATGAATGCCCAAGACGCTCCGTTCCGAGTTCTTCACAGCTACAACTCACCAGCTTATCGGGGCGCTCCCATATGGAGCCAATAGCCGGAGCCTTTTGTTTCCTTTCTTTCACTGAGATACCATATAGGATGGAAAGGGTCTCTTATTTCATTATCTTTCCTATTGCTTGGCGTTCTTTCGGATATAGGCAGCCTTTCCTTGGGTTGGAATTGGCACACAGCGTCCACACGCATCCAGATATTGTCTTTCATTTTCAAGAAATTGCATGTGCATTTTACAATTTAAGGAAAATGTTATCAGACTTAGTAGCTTCATCCTTCTGATGTTATAGTCGGTTGGTAATCAACATGATGTTATTATTTGTGGTTTACTGCTGAAAGCGCAATCTTTCTCATTAGTACTTTGACTATACGAATGACATCGTGATAATATGTGCGGGTTTAATCATGTAATTTTATAATTATCTGGTCTTTTTTTGTTACTCCTCAGGCCAGTACTATCAAGGCATATGCATTTTTGCTTTCGAATATCCGGTTGGCAATCGGGCACAGAGTTCCCTACCCTGTAGGCCCATGATGGAGAAGTACGGCCAGGGTTTTTGGCGCGAATAATTGGTAGACAGTGACATGTTGTCCTTGAACCCTGCCAAAATATTGATGATTGCATTTATTTAGGCGGATCTGCTGACGATGGGGGGATCTGTGTAGAGTAGATTAAGCATAAAGCATAGCCCTGGTGCTGCGACACAGCCTTGATGATAGATCGACAAAAGGGACACGCGTTCCTTCAAGTGCCGGTCTAACACAAGACCACAGGAATGAACATGAGTGGATGACAGCGAATATTCATATAGAGCGAGTTTGGCGACGTGACAAACCGGCGGCTCGAGTCCCCCATCACGAGCATGTAAGCACGAAGTCCCCGAAACACAAAATGCAAAGACGAGGCCAATTATAGGTGCAAGCCATGCACCCATCCACTTGGACCCTGAAAGCCGCAGGGTACAAACGATGGGAACCAAGCTTCTGTGACAATTGACATCTTGGCACAAGGGGAAGAAGATCTACCCGTGTTGTACGGATACATAACCTTGAGTTTGACGCAGTAGGGGTGGATTCGCCCCAACTATAAGATCTTCTAGTGAATAATAGAATGACGAAATTGAAGCGGGTGAGATTAACTAAAAGAGAATATGGAGATGGCCGTTGTCCCGGTAGGATGGAGACTCGAGAGCAGTTGAGTTTCGGGGGAGATGGTTAAGGTTGGGGTCGGAGTGGGTGAGATTCTATTTTTAGGGAACATCCTTGTCTTTTCCATCGGACCACGCTAACCCAACCTTTTTTTTGTTTTATCTTTTGAATTTCGGGGTGAATTAAAAAGGAGAGAGATGGAGATGGGTTAAGGAATAGTCGAATCTCGGTAGAGAGAGAAAGGGACAGGTAGTGATTCAATAACAATTACGTCGATTCTGCCAAGACTGGTGCATTGTACTTGTACTATTACTGTATGTATGATAAAAAATGCCCTGCGGTTGCTGATGACGACGACTCACTCACACATCCATCACGCGAAACTCGACAGGGGCGGTCGAACAAACGTCGAGATATATTGCGTGGCTCGCCCGGCCCGCCGGACAGGGAAATCAGAGAAACGTTAATCAAAAGCAATATACATACATAGTATATCCCACAAGATATGATGTAGAGCCAATTCCAACTCTGTCGGTGGAAAAGCGGAAAGTTGGCTGGGGTGACGATACCCTTTACATGGATATCTAATTACTACATAGTATGTATGTACATACAATGTATGTCTCCTGTCAGGGACTCGACTCTCTCATCCATTCTCGGTGGAGATCATGCAGGCAGTAGAAACAATAGATCCTCACAGAAACTCGCAACGTGCATGCAGTAGAGAACCTCACTATCGAATCGGTTCATGTACACCTTTATAGGGCGAAACAAGGTGGCTTGTTTTCCCTCTTCTTTTCAAACAATAAAGTCGGCCAAGAAAAGCAAGCCTAAAGGTTAAAAAAAACCCAACTCAGCTAATGCAGCTGATCCGGGCGGCTGTGGTCTAGACGTGGCTGTCTGTGTCTCAGTGTTTTGGAGCGACGACTTTAGGCGACTCTTTTCAGGTGGCACTGGACCACTTTGGCACCTGAGGTCATGGATTCTTTTCGGGGGTGTAGTGTGCTTTTTTACCTTTTTTCTCGCTGGTTCTTATGCGAATGGATGGATCCAGAAGAGAGCGAGCATACCTAGGTACCTAGCACTGCACTGGATAGGACTGCACAACACAGCACAGCCTCCATTTTTATCTGTATCACCCGACCCATGTCAGCAACGGACAAATACGACGCAAACTCACCTCTTCCCTGACCCATCTTTTTTCCATTCCATCCATCCCAACCTTGTTTCTTTATAAGTCTCCCATCCTCCCGCCGTTCGCGTGATCCTTCTTCTAATTCATATTCACGAATATACTCTCGCTTTGTTTTTCTGTATCTATTTTCTTTTTTTCATCTTTATCGTTTAATATCCTAGACTCGGCCTTTGTTCCGCCGATCTCACTCTCGCTCGCTCTCAATCTCGCTACTGATTTGGCGCCTGACGACCGTCACATCGCAAAGGTAGCATCCCTTTTACCTCGAGGACATTCGTTAGATACCTATTTGTAAACGACGACTTTTCTCGATTCTTTATCACGAATAGCCGTAAAACTCCCGATTGTGTTGTGAATCAGGCTCACGCTACGAGCCAAGAACACTATAATATATCGAACTCACTCTCGACCAGCATAATCCCATCTAATCACCTTTTCCTCTCAACATCGTCCCATATCTGTAGCGAAAATGTACGCTACACGACTCTTCAAGCTGTTGCTGGTAGCTCTGTCTATTGTCTGTGTTGCTCAGGCATCATGGATTGATCTCAACAAAATCCATCTCAACGAGCGTCGAATTGTCCGACGACAAAGTCCCAGCCAGCAGGCGTCTGAGGATACTCAACCAAGCGCTACTGCGCCTGCTGATGAGCCCTCCGCTACCGATGCCGCCCCTGAAGATACTGCTGTCCCTACACAGGACAACACCCAACCTACCGCTACCGACACTGTTGATACCGCTCAACCCTCCGAGCAGCCCAGCAACGAGCCCTCTCAACCTTCTGCTACTGCGGCCCCGTCTACCGCCGACGACCCTGTGGAAACCACTGCTGCTGAAGAATCTGCTACCGATGCGGCCCCGTCCACTGCAGCTGAGAGGTCCACTGCAGCTAATACCGAGCCGACAGAGACTGCTGCTGCTCCCACTCAGTCTGATGCTACTGACGACACCGAGTCTACCATTCCCTCTGCTACCGATGACAGCACTGCTGCTCAGTCGACCGACGATGCCCCCGAACCAACAGCCACCTCCACCGGCGGTAGTGGTGGTAGTGGTGGTAGTGGCAGCAGTAGCAGGCCTAGCAATGACGACAGCAGCAACACCGATACCTGGGACGAGGCTAGCAGCACTGCTGAAGACAGCGAGACCAGGACGACTGCTAAGCCTGTTACTTCTACTCATATCGCCGTTGTTACAAGGACCAACAGCGAAGGTGACCTCGAGACCATGACCTCCACGAGTATCACTACTTCGACTCCTGGACTCAGCTCGGATGACGACGACAGCTCTTCTGGTATGTCCACCAAGACCCGCAACACTGTTATTGGCGTTGTTGTCGGCATTGGTGGCGCCATCGTCGTCGGTGCTCTCGGTCTCGTTGCCTGGAGAATCTGGGGCCGCAAGAAGCACACCGACGAGGCCGATGGTCTCATGGACTTCCACGACAACAACAGCGGCACTATCCCAAACCTTACCAACGGCCCTTATCACGGCGTCGAGAAGACCGAGTACGGAGGTGCCGCCGCCGTCGCCTCGGGTCCCCCACGCAGCCCGTTCCAGTCCACGCTGGATACCTACCACCAGCCAACACCCGTAAATGCTTCTTCCAACTTTTAAACCATCAAAAGACGGACTCTCCTTTCCTTTAGCATCTTGATAAAAAAAAAAAGCAGCATTATTTCCACGCCTATCCACAAAGGGCCAGGCGTTTTTTTCCGGACACAATTAGGTTTCATATGGGGTCATATAGAAAGTGTTGTACGAATTTGAAACGAAAGTCACGGCTGCAATTGACTGGAGCAGCATATACACAAGGTCTCAAGACCGCGCGCTGGGCATCCGGGCCCTTTTACTTTGCTTTTGCATGACTTGGGTATTTTTGCCTACCAGTTCTGAGTCATCTGGACTGTGAAACCTCGTCCCGATGACAATCGCATATCCTCTTTTCTTTTTAAGCACGAACTTTTCGGCTCCGGACCACTCGCCTGTTGTATCAAACGGGGTTATCTGTATCTAGAAACTCAGATAATAATATCGCCTCAAACTTGACTTGCATATTTGTGCTTTGACTGATTGGAAGTGACATTTTCCATGTATTTCATGAGGCTGTGTAAGCCATAAGGAGCAGAGTCTGTCTTTGTTGGCTCAACAGTGTGATTGTTGTCAATCAGCCTCTGAGGATATTGGTGAAAGTCATTTATAACCTTGATCTTGGTTTGAAGCGCTTGCAGTTATTGATCATATTGTAATTGATTGCGGCGCAACGGTTAACTTGAAACTCAGGTCTTTACAGTACTCTGTAGGTACTCTAAACAAACTCAGAAGAACCTAACAAATTCACAGCGTTCTATGAACAAGGGCCTGGAAGATGATATGTTGTCGTACGAGAGACATCATGTGTGCAGTCTGTTTCAGCCCTCCCCAAGAGTCTCGTATTATGTGCATGTAACAGGTGGGAACATTGACATCCTCTTATATTGAGATGAAGCCAACGCCCACTTCTTGATCTCAACATTTACAACACGCATGCCGCGGAGGAGAGTGCAGTATTGAGCTCCTACGTGTAGATATATTCATAGGACATGAAACTCGACATTTCATCCTCGGTCTCTCTATAGTCGCCATTTCTCAGGTGGGTGCTGCAGCAGGGACAGTCCTTGCATGGAATTATGTCTACTGCAGATAACCATGATGTTGTGCAGCTGGGCGGAGAAATCGTGTATGCGCCTCATTCATTGCGTCTGTACATACCCATACCTTGAAAGGTGGGTTATTGTCACCTCCAGACTCAAGATTAGTATCGATACTGATCCATCATAAACTGTACTGTACTACTCCGTATAGTACCTACTGTAGATATAATATTTTGGTTGAGCCTAGCACGAACCCTAGAGCCCTCCTCCACTGGAGCTGCAGCTCCTGAGACGGGAAGCCGGGTGCCTGAACTGGCATTCCACAAGAGGAGGCCTGAGTTACCTACCTTAGCTCAAGGTACGAGCGGGTGCGGTCCCGACCCTTTTAAGGGTCTCTCCCAGTGGAGGCGTGAAAAAAATAGAAATAAAGGGGGGTGCAGAGAGTTGAGTTTTAAATTTTGCTTTTAACTTTCGGGTCACGGCTAGACGTTGTTAAATAGAAGATCATGGGAGTCTAATATCTAATATCAACGCTGCATTCCATTTTCTGGTCATGATGAGTGTTGGAGGTGATGATGATCAGATGTTGATTGGACCCTAAACTCCGGGGAAATGGGTGAGCTGGCTTGAGCAAGCATGGGCCTATCCCTGTGTGGCCATTGCAGGCATGCGAATCCCTCGAATAATGAATGGAAGAAATGGAACAGGATAAATCCTTGACAAATGACAACACAGCAGAATACCACAGTATTGCAAAAACAACAATTGCCCTTCCTCCCTCGACCAGTAGATGCTTATTCTTGTAGACAATGCTGAAACCTCTGCTTCAGGTTAAAAGAAAAAAGGTAAAAGGCCACGCAGCAAGGAAATATAACCACAGACATAGTACAGAGTAAACCAAGCCAAACTGTTGCACTTTTTGCCAGCACAGCAGCCACCCCATCTCTAGCCCTGCTGAGATGTGGGTCTCGGTCAAAGGGTCTAGAAAAATATGAACTGATGAAGAGTACACTTTTTGGAGTGAGTTAAGTGAGGCAAGCACATGTATCTTCTATCCATGATCGAGTCCAAATTATTCCAAGCTACCAAGCCCCTTGGCGAGATTACGTCGTGGTCAATGCGGATACCATTGAGGGCGGGTCTCAATACAAAGAGAGTCCATGAGTGAGCAGAAGAGCTCATGGAGCCCAGCTTCAGTGGACAGTTGGCCACTCACTCACTGTCTGGATTGGATTTGGATTGGAAGATATCTGCATTATAGCGTCATGTCACAAAGGAGCAGACAACACATGCTCCGTACACACACTCAAACTTGGAAGTGCTCGACCAGCTAAACCTGAACAAGTGTGCTCTGCTCTACTCCGTAACGTTAGTACTTACGAGAATAGTAGAGGCAGGTACCCTTTTCTCTTAGCTCAAGCCTCGAGGTACTATCCCGTTCCTGTCCACTGTCATACCGAGCTTCATCTCGTCCCATCCCTCGAATGTGACCAACGTCTTCATTCTTCATTTCCTCCTCCACGCAACTTCTTCTTCCTCCTTCTTCCTTCCTTCATCCCGTTTATTGTTGCTGGCCGCCCGTTCCTATCATCGACAAAAATTCAACCCTCCGATGTGTCCGGCCGCATCGTTTCTCTGTTTCTCTTGTCTTCAGGCCACTCCTTTCATTTCATGAAGACTTTCCCTTAGGTTGTCGATAGACACATTTTTTTTGTCATCTCGCGGGACCCCCCCTGGACGTCCGTTTCCACACCCCGGGGAAATTTCCCACCTACGCAGCGCTCGATAAACCGTCATTCCGTTGAGCCCCCTTTAATAAAGTCGGACAACGCGTCGCGTAAGGGATCCAAATACTGTATCTCTCGACCGTTAGCAACTACCGGCCACGATATCGGTTTCGCAAAACTGTGTCCCTTCCCTCAGGCCTTCGAGATCGGCTTTTCGACCAAACGACGGACCTTGAGAGATAAGGACTTGCTTTGCTCTATTTGAGACTCAGCTGCAGACACATCTATCGTCTGCACTGATCTCCCTGGGTAAGTAAATCAAAACCAAAACCAAACCGAACCACATTTTTCTTCCTCCTGCTCTCGGATCATGTATGAACTAGCAGAACACACATTCATCTCCAGACGCCACTGCATTACTCACTGCTGACGGTTCCGCCACCAAATACACAGGCCGTTGTAAAGACGTCTTCTACCACGTCGTCGGCTGCTCCTCCTGGTGCATCCGCACAGGACGGCCACGGAGCTTCTCCTTCTCGATCCCGCCCTGCCTCCCCGGCCTTATCGACCACTTCAACTGTTGACGGTGAAGAGGACATCGAATCTTCCCCCGTTCTTCCTCCACTTCCAGCTCCTCGACTCCCCGAGAGAGCTCTACAGATTTTGAGGACACCACCCGCAGACGAAACGGAATTTGGCACTGCTAGCTGGGGCTCTCCTTACCCTCAATCAGATCGCAATCTTCGCCGCCAGAGCTTAAGCAGTGAAGGCTCGGACGATTCTCTAATTCATCACTTGGACATTGAGACCCCTTTTCTACGTCCAGTTCCTGATCTACTGCGATCGCACTCCGATCCTCCAGGCTCTTCGCTAAGTGCAGCAGCAGCCGTTCTTGCGAACCGTGCTCGACGCCCGACTCGTGGACTCACTGAAGATTGGATCCGCACTCACACCACCGACGACCTCAACGACGAGAGTCGACATTGGTTAAGTGACGGAAGTGAAGGCGAGCACTCTTCATTGAGCAGCTCCGAACCTGGTTGGCTGGAAGGAAGTGAATCTCGCACCCCTCGAGCTACCCGAACAAAAACATCCGCGTCTCGAGACGGATCTAGGCACCATCCCCGGGCCAGATCTAGCATCGAGACTCTTAGACCAGGGGATTCCCTAAGTCCCAAGACGGGACAAAACAGCAGTATGGCGACCTCCGAAGCCGCACCAGCGACGCAAGATGCGGCGAGCGACAGGTCTCAGGCCGCCTCCACCCCGGAAGTACCTGTCGCAGAAAGCCCCAAGAAGCGTGTCCCCAGTGCTACTACTAATGAGGAGCCCACGCGGCCCGTGACACCTGTCAAGGGCACCCAGAAGCCTCTCCCCAAGGAGCCCGCACCAACGCCTCGGCTGAAAAAGAAGGTGCCATGGAGAGGCAAGAACATTATGGTTCTTATTCCACGAGACACAGAACGAGGACAGCCCGGAAATGCACCTATGCCTCTTCGGCAAGATGAGATAGAGAGGATGTTTTCTTCATGGGAAGAGCTTGGCTACGATATCTCAGGTTTCGATCTCGAAGTCGACGGCTATCAAGTCGATGGCACAGCAGACTCTCAAACTCGAGATGCATGGCCAAATTTTGATGAAGTGGTCAAGGAGAGAGAGGAGCGCAGCTTCAAGGTTACTCTTCCAGACTTGAATGCTTGGAAAGATTACATGAACGAGCTTCAAGAAGCCAAGTTGCGAGCTCTTGGTGTATCTTTTGGCGACGATGAGCCTGCAGGGCAACCATCTATTTCGCCTGCGACAACAGACCTCAGTCGACAACACTCAGCTCAATACCCTCCTCTACCCTTTTCTCCGCCTCTTCCGACTTCATCTGCCTCGAGCAATCACGTCATACCTGGATTCCAGCCTGGCCACTTTGCGCGAGCATCAACACACAGCCCTGGCATCTCACATGGAGCCTCGCCTTTGTCTTTTAGCGGATTGCCTGGTAAATTCAACCCGCGACAATCTATTTCGTTCCCGGCTAGTAATTCCCCGTTTGGTTTCCAGCAGCAATCTCCACAGGGCTGGCCTGGTCTAAACCGACACGATTCGCCTTCCCTCATGGGCATGATGTCACCATCGTCACCCTTCGGCGCAGAGAGCCCCGGTATGAACCTGCACCAGCGACACCAGTCTCTGCAGTATCCTATGTTGCCCCATCAGCAACATTCGTTCATGCAACCTGCTAGAGCTTCTCCCCGCCTACAAGAAGTCCGAGAAGATGAGGAAGAGGCCCCAAGTAAGAGCCCATCGAGGACTCCTGAGCCCCCCAAGCAACAAAATCCAGATACTTTGCAAGCTGAAATTGACGATGCTGAATATCATCTAGAAGAGCAGCTGCGCAACGAATTGGAGCATGAAGATTACAACCCTCAGCCTCAGAACGAGCAGCCTGCCCTTCCGGATCCATTTGTCCCTGCTCCTGACCCTCAAGTCCCTGGCCAGTTCCCAGTTCAAGAACGGTTTGCCAATGAGCAGTCCAAGCCCTTGGTTCTGCATCACCCTAGACCTCATAGCCGTGGACATTCGCTATCACAGGGTTACTTCCGTGATCACAATGAGACCAATGTCACTGCCGATGAAAGTAATCTGAACAAATTCAGCAGTCTCAATGAAATTCCCGAGGCCCACAAGCCTGATGATGTTTACGAGATCGAGACCAACCCCAGCAACCTTGGTACGCCTGTCCAGGAGTTTGATTTTGGTGGATTCGGGCATCAAAAGAATTTTTCGACTGCCAGCAACCCCTGGAACGATGCTGGGTCATCCACTAGTGGTAATAATATGGCTCGACGTACCAGTCATGCCAGCAAACCCTCGCTGTCTAAGCTTAACGTGCAAGCACCTGAGTTCAAGTTTAACCCCACGAGTTCTTTCACGCCCGGCCAGTTTGATTTCAGCAACAAGGGCAATGGCTTTCAGCCTGGCGCTAGCAGCTTCGAGCCTTCTGCTAATAGCTTCGAACCGACTGGCAACACCTTTCAACTCGGCGCAAGTAGCTTCCAACCTGGAGCTAGTAGCTTTCAACCCGGTGCGAGTAGTTTCCAGCCTGGCGCGAGCACCTTCCAACCTGGCGCAGGCACTTTCAGACCTGGAGCTAGCAGCTTTCAACCCGCTCTCAACAGCTTCGAGCCTGTCAACTTCCCAGCTCCTAGCTTCCAACCCTCAGTTTTCCAGGCCAACACCAACTTTGCCGACACGAACATGTTCAGCTCTCCGTCTAATCAGCCTGCTCATGTAACGCCTGCCAAGATTACCGCCAATGCACCATCGTTCTCTCCCGGAGAGAGCGCCTTCAGCTTCTCAACTTCTGGTCCCACGTTCAATGTTGCTGCACCTACGTTTAATCCCAATGCTGATTCTCTTAGCAGTCCTGGCTCAAATGCAGGCCAGGGCAGCATCTTTGGAGCCATTGATCTCCAATCAAGTGACACAGCCCAGTCAAATAAGAAGTCTAAGGCTATTCCAATTGTTAGACCATCTAGTCGATCTTCTATCAAGCCTCAAGAGCCTGATGAACAGCTCGATATTAATGACCGAGCTAAGGTTGACGAGGGCAGAGTCAAGCGAGCACGTAGCTCTGCACCTGATGGTGATGATGTGCCTATGTTTGCTGAGAGGCCTGCGGATGATGCGTCAGCTCACGATGCCACAAGGGACGAGGATCGACCTACTGACAATGACCATGCCCTGCCTGCTGATACATCAATGTCTTCTATTGTCACTTCTGACCAAGTTGACACCAAGGCTACGACCGCTGCTCCCTCTGCGGCGCCTTCTGTGACCTCGGTAACCGAAAACACTTGGAAGCCTATCGAGTTAAAATCAAACCAAGAAATCCAGAACTTCAACGACGCTAGGCCATTTGGTGAGGAGACCTTCCGTCAGTCACACAAGAGGAGCTTGTCTGCCAATGCCCAGCCTTTCATGCCTGGTGCGAGTTATGGAGAAACCACACAGACTGAACAGGAAGAAGAGGAGTCTGACCCTTCTCCTGTGGCCAGTCCTATGCCTGCTCGTTCTACTGTTAGCATTAACCCTTCTCGAAACAGTTCGAATCAGCCTCAGCCTAGGGTTGTCTCTAAAGGACTTGGTACTTCTCGCTTTGCTGATCCTGCGCCTAAGCCGGCCAATGGCCTGGCTGCGTCTCGATTCGCCAAGAGCCCTGCTCTTGATGAGAAGCCTCTGCCTCCTCCCCCCGTTGAGGACGATCTGGTAAGCTCTGTCGAGCAGGAAACCGAGCCCGAGTTCTCAGCCACACTGACCCGCCCTGCTGGTCGTGGTGCCAATGAGCCTACCTTTGAGGAGATTGATGCTGTCATGGATCAGTTCTTTGACAATCCCACCATGGGTGTCAACAAGTCATCACAGTGGCAGCAGGGTAACCCTCCACGAAACCTGTCGGCTGTTGCAAGCGCTTCCCCCTACAAATTGGAGCCTGCCGTTGATCACTATGTTCGGGATGAGGCTAGCTTGACCCCTCGCGAATACCACGGCCTTCCGGAAGCCTCTGTCCACCCCATGCCCAGCACTGAGCTTGAGGATCCATTCGTCGATCCTCCTGAGAACATGAACGCACACGGTCATGTTGTTGATGGTGAAAGCCCGCCAGCTAGCGACTGGGAAGCTGCTTTTACCGAAGACGAACATGATAAGCTTGAGAACCGGGCACATTTCTTTGATGGCCGTGTCAATGAAGTTGTCGGCTCACTGTTGGCATCTCGTCTCGAGCCTTTGGAAAAGACACTGTTCTCCATTCAACAGGTCTTGGCGACTCGAGCTCGAGGTACTCCCTCATCCCGTCGCGACATGCGCAGTATTTCTGCTGAGCTTCAACAGAGCGATGCCGATGACGAGGATGAAGAGCCCATGGTTCGTCGGTCTATGAGCCCTCGCAGAGATCGACGCTTGGATCAGATCCGAATCGCTGTCATGGAAGGTCTTCAAGCTCAGCAGCGTGGTCAGCCTAGCGGTTCGCCTGCTCCTAAATCCAGACCCACGACAGCCGAACAACCCCCTACGGCTATTCTCGAGGCTCTTGAGGAGTTGAAGCAGCACATGGGTAACAGTGTGAACCGCAATGATAACCTCAAGAGGATGATTGAGGAAGTCATTGAGGCTCGTGTGCCTACTGCCCCCAAGTCCGAGGAAGTCGAAAACTCCAAGGTCACTGAGCTGCAGGACAAGATCACCGACCTTGAGCAGCGACTCTACTTTGAGCAGACCAAGGTTGAGAGCGAAGTTTCTGAGCGACGAGCGGCCGAAGACTTGGCTGCTGAGCTCATGCGGAAACTTCAAACTGCCGAGACTCGCATCGAGGTCGAGATTATCAACCGCAGTGTCTTCGATCAGCGTGTGACTGACCTTGAAGAGAGACTCCGCCGAGCGGAGGAGCTTAGCGAGCAGTCAGTCAATGCTCGACGCGCCGCTGAAGACAAGCTTACTGAAGCCCGCGTCCAACGCGAGAATGCCGCTGAAGAGGTGGTTCGCCTCAGTGAACTCGTTGAACAGAGAGACCATAAGCTACGCTCAGTGGAACAGGCGAACAGCAAGTCTAGCATGCGCATTGCCCTTCTAGAAGCTGCCCAGACCAACGCAACCCAGGCTCAGCATGAGGCTATTGCCAAGTGCAAGAGCATGGAAGTTGAGCTCAAGGATGTTCGTCAAGATAACCACCACTGGCGTGCTGAGGCTGAGCGCTACGACGAGTCTGCCCGACAAAGGGGTGCTGAACTGAACCGTGCTCTTGAGGACAACCAGCACATGCAGAAGTCTCTCACCACTCTCACCACGCAGCTTGAGGAGAACGAACGTGTCCGTGAATCGTGGCGTGGTAAGTTCATCTCTCTTCAAGAAGACATGGGCCGGGCCGCCCGCGAGATAGCCGAAGACAACGCTCGTCGTATCAAGAAGGACCAGGCCATGCTTGCCAGACAAGAGGTGCTGGATGCTCGTCTCCAGGCCGAGGCTAAGACCCGCGAACGTCTGGAGATTGAGATGGAGCGCCTTCAAAACAACGAGCGAGCCGGCATGCGCGCAACTAACGAATGTGCTCGTCTGGAAAGTATCATTGGCGAGTTGAAGACGGAAAACCACAAGCTCGAGCAAAAGGCTATGCGATACCAGCGAGAGTTCGAAGAGGCTCGTGAGTCTAGCGTCAGCGAGGTAAAGAGGACTCGCATGGCTATGCAGACTGAGATCGACTCTGCCAACCACCAGGTCAACTACATTCGCGAGGAGCTGGAGGAGCATAACTCTAAGCTTCGTGCTGAGCTTGATAATTTCAAGCTTGAGGTCGACACCGCCAAGGCTCAGAATGAGATGCTTCTCGAAGAGGCTGAGAACAGCAAAACGGCTGAACTCGAAGAGCTTCGACGTAAACACCAAAATGAGATTGAGGATCTTCAGACTCGATATGAGCGACGTGTCAACAATGCTCAAGAGGATGCTCACAAGACCGAGCAGCACCTACTGGAGCGTCTGAGCCTGTCCGCCTCCAAGACTGAGCATCTTCAAGACCGTATCCTCCATCTCGAGGACAAGCTTGAAATTGCCAAGCAGGCTGCCGCCGCCGCCGCTGCGGCTGCTAAGTCAGCTGGTGCCGAGGTCAACCTCCCTATCGTCCAACCTAGAAAGGTCTCACGAGAGCTCGATCCTCCCGAGAAGATTTCGCCCCAGGCTCTCCGAGAATCCATCATGGTTCTCCAGGAGCAGCTCCAGGCCCGCGAGCAGCGCATCGAGGAGCTGGAGCATTCTCTGTCTAAGACTGATCCTGACGCCGCCACCAAGATCACCAAACGTGATGATGAAATAAGCTGGCTGCGTGAGCTCCTTGCCGTCAGGCACGAGAACCTGCAGGACATTATTGTATCACTTCAGAGCGACCGCTTCGATCGTGATGCAGTAAAGGATGCCGCGATCAGACTCAAGGCAAACCTTCAGATGGAAGAACAGGAACGAGAGAGGGCTATGAATGGCGGGTCTGCTATCAATCTACCGAACATTGCTCAGACAATTCAGAACGCCACGCCTCGCGTAGCGCAGACCATTGGTCCTCTAGCAGCTGCTTGGGGCAATTGGCGAAAGGGCAACCGTAGTCAGGCCTCAGTCAGCAGCTTTTCCGGTGTCTTCAACTCTCCAGCCGTTGGACGAAACGCTACTCCATCACGTAGCAACTCGAATTCCCAGAACAATCCCATGGGTGGTCTCATGACACCTCCAGCTTCTAGCATACGCCAAACACCCCCGGTGGACAACAAGCCTCAACCTACTGCATTCGCCAGTACGGGACGCCGCTTCACAGCGCAAAGCTACGCTCCGGGACGAGCGCGAGGAGCCTCAAACACCTCGCATCGATCAGAACAAATCGTTCACACGCCGCCACCTAGAGAACCGGAGGAGGAGCCTATGACTCCTCCAATGATGCGAACGAGCGGTTACGACTCGGACGCTCAGCCTGGTGACTTTGATGATAACGATTTCTTCGAAGACTAGGCGGACGTGAAGGCTTGAGGCTACGAGCTGAAGGACGTACTGTCGTGACTATCAATATTTAATCATTTCCTTTGTCGAAAATCATCGAAAAACGGCCGATGCATGCATATACGCGCTGCACATCATTAAACTAGCTTCACCAAGACTGCGAACCTAGAAAGATACCCCCTTTTGGATTGATGTTTATGCCACACAGATTGAGATTTGTTTGTCTTTTATTTATTCAACTCTCTTCTTTATCGCTCATTGTTCTAATTAATGAAGCTTTGTGTTTCGGGGTTAATGAGAAAGTTATTGAAGCCATACAACACGAAAAAAGGACAAAAAAAAGAAGCAAAAAGAAAGATGAAAGCAATTCAACAAGTTTTGATATTTGAGTTACTCTCTTCACTGTCGTTTGCATAGCGGCGTGGAAGACGCCGAACTGGCGTAACAAGGCATGAGTACTGCTTGTTGTACATAATCATAATTTACTCGAATACCTATTTATATGAGACGACGAGCTTGAGTTAATGTTGGTGATACAGTGAAGTTAATGATGGATAGTTGATGGTTGGAGTTGGCGTGCCGGGTCAAATGTTGAGATAAGTGTCAAAATGGGATTCCTTCTCTTACTTCATTATTGATATACGGTATCTATAGCTAATGAACCCCATGACCCTCTGTCCAAGCTTGTATTAGATATTGCTTAGAAGTTTTCCCACAGCCCATTTCACAGAAAAGTTGCGCAGATCTGAATAGTGCTGGCCGACACCGACAAAGAGTACAGGGACGTTTGTGGCGTGGACGAGACTGACAAGAGTGCCGACCATGTCACCGACTGTGTCACACTTGGAAATGATGAAGCCATCGAGTGTGCGGACAGCGCCAAAAGCGGCATTGAAGTTGCGGGCTTGGGCGACTGAGTCTGTGCCTACGAGAGCCTGTTGAAGGTGTTAGTTGATGGCAAGAAAGAGTGGGTGGTAAAGAGAGACGTACTTCGCCAACCATGAGAATCTTGTCGGGCTGGGCAAACTTGGCAAACTTTTCGAGAGAAGACATGAGACGTTGGTCATTGTGTCTCCTTCCGGCCGTGTCGATGAGGACGACATCATAGCCCTCCTGCGCGGCGTGGCTCACAGCATCCTTTGCAACTGTAGCTGCGTCCTTGCCGTATCCCTTTTGGTAGAGCTCGACGTGGCCGCCCTCACGGGCCGTCAGCTCCTTGAGGTTACGGACGTGAACGGCGAGTTGTTCGACGGCGCCGGAACGGAAGGTATCGCCAGCGGCGATGAGGACCTTGTACTTGTTCTGGAGGAGGAAAAAGCAGATCTTGGAGAGGTTGGTCGACTTGCCCACGCCGTTGACGCCAACGATGGACATGACATAGGGGCGGGCCTTGCGAAGGGATGTTACCGGGGGTGCGGTGATGGCGTCGATGTCACGGAGGAGGTCGAGGGAGGATGTAGGAGTGAGCATCTTTGTTAGCGACGCCTCCATGGCGGCTTGGATTCTGGTGTTGATGCCTGTCAAGTTTGTTAGTTGGAGACATCGAGAACAAGGTATGATGAGAAACTCACTTTCAAAACTACCCGTCTT
This sequence comes from Fusarium abutilonis, assembly GCA_021655885.1. Classification (NCBI taxonomy): domain Eukaryota; kingdom Fungi; phylum Ascomycota; class Sordariomycetes; order Hypocreales; family Nectriaceae; genus Fusarium; species Fusarium abutilonis. The sequence goes on from JAJJWN010000233.1 coordinate 23,290, forward strand.
GACACCAACCAATTCCTTCTCGACACCTTCGCATAGTCGAACAGCAGCTTCTCGGGCCACGTTCTTCTTGAGCAGATGCTCCTCCATACCCTTCATAGCCTTGTCAAGGTCCTCCTTGGTCAAGGTCTTGCCTCCAACAACATTGCGGAAGAGGCCGCTAATGGCGTTGACACCGGATCCCAAGAGACCGGGCTTGGACTGTGTCTTTGTTTCCGCAGCCTTCTCTGCCTCGGAGGCTAGGATCTCATGCACCTCGTCGCCCAAGTCCTTGAGAACAAACTTGCCTTTTGATGTCGAACCCCATGTGTTGGAATCGATCTCATCGACAGCCGTTGATCGCCCTATCGCTTCAGCCTCGGAGTCGCTAGTGACGTGCGCCTTTGCTGAGTAGTCGAGCTGCACATCGTCGTCTTCATCCGCAAAGCCGTCGGCGTCCCACTTGCGCCCTTTCTTGACTGTCTTCTTCTTTCGGGGCGCTTCGTCGCCGGAAGAGGCGGGAGCTGATGAATGATTCTTTGCTTTGCGCGCTCGTCGCGAGATCTTTGCGATAGGGCCGCCCTTTGCAACAAGGAGATGATTACTTGGTGTGCCAGGTCGCGATCCGTTGGGCGTTAAAGCGGGGGTCGACTCGTCGGCCGACAAGGCATCCTGAGGTCCATTGAGGGCGCGCCCTCGATATGTTAGTCCTGGCGCAACAGGGGGTTCGTCGCCAAGTTTCTCTGAGATGATTTCTTCCTCTAAAGGGATTGCGCCGGCCGTGATGGTGGTTGAGGGGCCCTTGGTACTGGTTTGGTCGAGCTCCTCGAGTTGCTGATCGAAATATTCATCAAAGGCATGGCATTCGACGAGGGTGGTGTGAGGCTTGGTTAATTGTTCACCGTAGAGCTTGACAAAGATGGTCTTGATGTTATCGACGAGCTTGTCAACCCATGAAAGGTGTAGGAGAGATCTGTAGACAGCCTAAGAGGGGGGGAGTGGATACGTCAGTGCCGAGAATGGGATTTTGGGGGGGGAGCCATCATGACAAGTAAGACTCACGACGAAGATGACACCCAATTCCTTAACCAAAGTCCATTTGAGAGTATGTTGATCGCTCTTGTAGGGAGGGTTACTGGCGGCTGGCCTGGAGTCGCTGAGGGCGATGGCGGCGCTCTTTTCCTCGATAAAAGTATCTGCGATGAAGTTGTTGATAATGGAGGGATTGATGGGGGTGTATGTGCGCGACCAGACGACGACGCCCGAAGTGGTTAATATTTCGAATGAGTCCAACATTTTGTATGTCTCTCTTTCTCTCTCGGGGGCGTTAAAAGTACCTCAGAGGATCAAGATGTTGTTGGTGGTAGGACGTTGAAAGTCAAGAGGCCAACGGGGAGGCGAAGGATGTAATTAACTAGGTATGTGGCTAACTCTCTGAGTACGGTACGCTGTGCTTTAAGATAAGATAAAGATAAGTACCTATGTATGTATGCACATCAAAATGAGGGACTCGACCATGGATGGGCCTTTTTCACCCGGACACGCCGTGCTTCCCCAAGATCCAGAACCAACCCTAGGTAACTAGGTAGTTAGTAGGTTCAAAGTACGTATTATGGTGTTGCGAGAGTTTTGATAAGAGAATCAAGGTTTGTAACAACTTGGGGAGTGCTTCAAAATTAGAATAGACATATCATGAGCAATATACATCTAGTTAATGTAATAAACTTTTTATTTACTTGTTCATAATTAGATGGTCTCTACCTGACTACCTACCTAGGTAACTAAGCATATCGATCTAAATAAACAGTCACGTGTCATCTATCGAAACATCAGGGGGTAGGTACCTACTTATTCAGAGGCTGAGCTGGAGCTCTCCATGATGCTAGCGCCCAATCAGAGGGAACCGACCACATTTCCTGAACATGAACTTGGACTGAACAAACAACTGCTCCTACTGCCTTGGCTCGTCATCACCAGCGCAACTCAACTCAACTAAACCAAGTACGGACAGACATATCATCAAAAACTCACAACGAATCCCTCATTCTCAACACCTCATCCGCAATGCAACGAGCGGCGTACGCGCAATCGCCCCCCCTTCACCATCCAGTTCCTCAGCATGTCTCGACAGTCCCCCAACTCAGATCTCCTCCTCCTCCCCCAGGCTCTGCGCAATCGCAGCAGGGCTACGCTGGAAACGCTGGAGGAAACCCATACCAGCAGCAGGGAGGTACCAGCGGCAACGTCTTTGGCGCATACGGCAATTTCATGAACGATCCTACAGCGCAGGTGGCGGCGCAATTTGGCCAGACAGCTTTTAAGCATGGACAAGAGTATATGGAGCAGAACGTGAGTTTAGACAGCCGTGGTGGGTGTGTCCTGGTGCTGACTGGTACTAGTTTGGTCGATATGTCAACGTTTCTGCCCTCAAGCACTACTTCAACGTCTCCAACTCGTACGTCGCCAACAAACTTTTTCTAGTCCTCTTCCCCTGGAGGCACAGGCCTTGGTCGCGCAAGCAAGCTGTTGGACAGAATGGACAGGAGGGTTGGTACTTGCCTCCACGAGACGACGTCAACAGTCCCGACATGTACATTCCAGGTGTGTAATGTAGTGTTCCAAATATTGGGAAGGGGTGGCTAATTAGGATACAGTCATGGCGCTGGTGACATATATTCTCCTATCGACTATGATCGCTGGTCTCAACAAGCAATTCCAGCCAGAACTTCTCGGAAAGACGGCCACCCTTGGCCTCATCGTTGTCATTGTAGAGATCGCCTGCCTCAAGCTGGGGTGCTATCTTTTGAGCATCTCTAGTCAGTCACAGCTCCTGGATCTGATCGCCTACTCGGGATACAAATTTGTTGGAATAATCGTTACTATTCTCGTCGCTGAGATTGTCAATGGTGGCAAGGGTACTGGTGGCTGGACAGGCTGGTTGATCTTTGCCTACACCTATCTTGCAAACTCGCTCTTCTTGGTACGTCATTCTATACACCTTGGATCTGTCTGAATGCTAATCACCTATCCAGATGCGATCGCTCAAATACGTCCTCCTCCCCGAGACCCCAGGCGGTGGCAGCGGGCCAATGCAAACAGATTCACGGGCGAAACGTAGCCAGCGCACAAAGTTTCTCTTTTTCTACTCTTACGTGGTGCAGCTTGGCTTCATGTTAGCTTTGACCAGGGAGTAAAAATGCTGCTTTATCAACGATATCCATATAGGCATTCAAAGGGGCGTAGAGATTCATGCTGCTTGGGGCGATAAAAAGTTGGTAACGGAGTGGAGAGGGTAATGAGGAACGACTGTGGGTTGTACAATAACAACTGGATCTGATTGACGAAGCATCAAGAAATGCAAACGATTTATTTATTCATTTTATAGAATTATTTAACTGATAATTTCCCCAAAATGGTTACACCAAGGAATGTATGAAGTTTGACAATGAAGTTGACTTGGGCCAATCAGCTAGTTGTCTATTCTGCCAACTGGGATACAAAAAGAACAGGATAACTTATCTATAGTCAGATTAAAGAGATTAGAGGATATCCTCATGAAATTTATAGATCGCCTAAATTCTACTCTGACTCAATCTTGTTACGTATTGTTTAGCCATGTAGCTTCGAGAAGAGAGGGATACCTACCTATATGTGCCCTTCCCAAAGGCCAGTCTTGTATTTTTTGTCCCCTGTAGGTCTGCCTAACCTATCACACGCCACTTCCACCAATCCAACCACTTGTATGATTCATTCATTCATTCTCTTTATTCACCTACAGTCCTCATATTGCTTTCAAGTGGATTTGTTACATAAATGAACCCGTCAGGTCAACAACTAAAAACGCACTCACTCATCGTTTTCAGCACTAGAGTGCCGTCAAAAAGTCTTGGCACGCCTGGCGCCGATCTCATAGACGCCAACTCAACTTGACACCTTTATCTATCCCCTTCTACATCTTGACGTTGCTTTTTTTCCCTACTCTTACAACATCTCATATCTTTCTCACGACACAGATACACTAGCCATGTCGCTCTCATACCCACCCGTTGTCACAGCCGTAATTCAAAACGCAGCGCTAGGTGGCATCGCCAATGTGTTGGCACAGCTCATCACGGCCTACAGAACGGGGGTAAGCTGAGTGATGGATGATACTCATTCTCTCGCGGTATCAATACTAACTCATTTTTCTCTCAGTCCGAAGTCACAATAGACTGGGTTCCCGTATTCCAGTTTCTAATCTTCAACGTTATCAGCACCCCTCCCAACTTTCTATGGTGAGCTTCACTCATGTCTTCTACCGAAACTGAATTTCTCACCCACCTTTCAACAGGCAAGATTATCTTGAATCTGCATTCCCTGCACACCCACCTCAACCTTCCAACCCCAAGGGCCCCAAGAACCCCAAGAACCCCAAGAAGACTCAACCAAAGCTCTCAGTCCGCAACACAGCCATCAAGTTTATCCTCGACCAGACCATTGGTGCCACCGTCAACACTCTCCTCTTCAGCACCTACGTCCACGCCCTCCGCTCCGCTATTCACCCTGTTCCTGTAATCACCAGTCTCCCCAAGGCAATCAACTTCTGGACTTCGCCTGGCACCATCGACCTTAGCCGCGTCAATTGGGCTGCCGTGTGGGAGGCTGCCAAGACAGATTTTACGCCTCTTGTACTTGCCGGGTGGAAGCTCTGGCCTGCTGTGAGCCTCGTCAACTTTGCGGCTGTCAAGACAGTCGAGGGAAGGAATCTTGTGGGTGCCCTGGCTGGCGTCGTCTGGGGGATCTACATGAGCCTTGTTGCGGCTCAGTAAAACTGGATAGATGCCTTACGTATATTACCAAAACTGGAAAAAGGGTTAGATGGCAACTAGAACAACGACGAGACACTGAAATAGGCTTCTACCTCCAAGCCATACATATAGAATGGAGTCCTATAACCAGTAGAGCAAGATACGGACAATCTGTAAACTTGGAATACATTTTGTAACTACCTCTAGTTACTTACATTATCCAATCGCTTATCAAAACGCTTAGTAGTGGTGAAAAAAAGTACATATTCATTGTTCCCATGTTCACAGCTTTTCGAATTGATGTCATAGCCAATCGCTCGTTGAACAAGAACCGCTAGTCGACACAAAAACATCCTCCGTATCAATCTCGTCTCTTCGTTCTCTTTCTTGTGGAGGATTGGGCTGAAAGCGTGGCCGTGGTAGGATATCGCCTCTTGTATTAGAGTGTTGATGTTGGGGGGATATCCAACCTCCTGGTGTAGGATCGAAGGCAGTTGAGGTATCATCGTTTGTCTCAATCAGCCTAGATTGACCGCCAGATTGACTGGTCATGCGAGGTACGACTGGAACGCTCAGATCTGCACTGTCTGGTTCCGAAGACAACACAAGATTCGCAATAGGGGAGCCAGTCCCAACAGCGTGCCGGGTCGTCATGAAGGGCCGCAAACTCCAATTTGGCTTTGGCGCTGCAGTCCAGATGTTGTACTTGCGAAATAGGTCGTCAGCGACGTCGTACTAATGCATTAGCCACGGCCTCATGTCCCAAATGGTACTCTCGTCCTTGCCGGGAAGTAATATCTCGCAGGCAAAGTTGTAGATGACGGCAAGAACCTATCTGACATCTTTTGGAATGTTGCAGCGGGCTTGGGTGATGCAGGACCAGTCCCTGGCTTCTTTGAATACAAGGTCAGCCACGCCTAGAGCGTCGACTGGGTTGAAGACGCCGAGGATTTGGATGTACTTGGAACATGGCTGATAAGCTGCACAGCCATTGAAAGTGTAATACCGAAGGAGGAACATGTCTGGTACAAGAGGGTGAGGAATAAGGACTTCGGACAGTTTCTGGTAGGTGGTATCTTGATAAAGAATATCAAGATGCCCAGGAATCTCTTCAAAAAAAGTCGGGTGATGCAGATCCGACATTTGGATGTCTTGTTGTCGCGTTTCTTGAAGTTCTGCGAGAAGATCTTCCATGTCCATTTCTGCGTCACTGATAATCGAAGGTAAATTCGTTATACACGCTTTTAAGTCAAGGTGAGGGTTCCAGAGAGCAGAAGGCACTTTGTGGAAGAAGACGACTGCGCATTCTCCGCAGAATGGTTGAGCGGTGCGTCTGCTCTGCTGTATAGCATGGTAGCATTGATGAGCGGGGCAGTGATACTATGTCTGTCCAACCCTCGATAGACCCTGATGAGTTTCGAGATAGTGCCCACCGTAAGGGTATACGGTGAAGCAGCTACACATTCTGCTGAGACTCGGATGCGGGTGAACGAGCAAGCTCTTTGGAAGTTTTTTGTTTTGTTGGAGTTGAACATACACAATAGTAATTATCCGATTTAATAAAAGATGGTCAACGAAAGATGGTCAACGAAAGACAGTCTATGAGAATTTGTATGTGTGGTGATGGTGATGATGATAATGAAAGAGGTTGAAGGCAGCGAAATATTCTAAGAGGGAGATAATAGCCCAAGTTGCGGAAGGAATGGTCCATGAGCCAGGTTGCCAGAACAGCAACACACGCTACGCATATCAATAAGAGCAGGCACATATACCTTAGACTAAAATTAGCCCTGATACATACCAGACATATATAGGTAGATAGATACTTACCTACCTTACCTATGATATGCTAATGTTTTGAAATTGAAAGAAAAGTTGTCGTACTTTGGACTTTACTATAACATCGTGATTACTTTAGTCTCTTGTTACTGGAAAGTTCGACCTTCCGAGGATATCTTGACTGAAGTTTAGAACTAACACCCGTCTAAAGGACAGACGATGAATAATGAGAATGGTTTCACTACTAGACAACAACTACTGGCAACACATGACAAATCCTGCTGTCAAGGAGCTGAGCGCCAGAAACATGCGTCGCCTCTTTTGCCTCAGTGGATCAAATATGCTGGTTTCTTTCTTAGCTGAAATATTGGCATTTTTTTAGTCGTGGCCGATCAGGAACTGGGGTTGGAGGGAGTTAGTACCGAGAACTCGGGAGATGTGCAGCCGCCCAAGTAGAAACCAAACTCAAAGGGGCAGAGGATGCCATCACTTGTCATTAGTGCCCATGCACCAAGTTTAAGGTATGCGAAGGCGTCTGCTGGTGATGCTTTGCCTTTGAGGCGTCAACTGTGTAAGACGCCTCGTAGTGTTTTGACTCCGTTCATGCCATGGGGATTATCTCCAACGACATGAACCACACATGACTGGAAGTAGTCATCCTGGAGCGGTCATGTAGCTAGGCATTAGTCTAGTTTGGCTGATACAGCTGCATGCCGTGGTGTTGCACGCTATGCATAGTCTAATCCGTAAAGACAACAAATGCCTAGCGTTTCTCTTTGACCTTCTTCTCGCAGCGAATCAAGCAACAATCTTAGCGAGAGAGACGGAATAAAAAAAGAGTCGAATGTTGTTTTCAAGTGCCGTCATCCTATAGACAGTGGCTTTGATGAGAAAGAATTCGCTCAGATCAACGTAATTAATTTTCCTATTTGATTTTGACTTGAAGAGATGACCTTGAGAAACATGAACTGAGGTCCAGACACTACCAGGCAAATAAAAGTCTACAGAGAACGTACCGCGAAACCCAGAGAGTATTTCTATTTCTATTTCTTATATTCTTAATCAGAGGGTGTCCGAGAAACCTCACATCGTTGAGATATTATCCATACTTCCCGAGTCATAATTCCAATGACTTTTTTTGGCTTCTGTAGAGGCCACCATCTTGGGACAACGGTGGTACCGGAAAACGGATTCCAGTTCAGGGATAAAATCTCCTTCGCCTTTTCTATTTGACCAAATTGCTTTCTTTTTTACGAACAAGCCCGAGGCGCGATCGGAGCAAGCATTTACTAGTCTCCCCTCTCCCCCAGCCCCCGTCCTCCTAGCGCTGATAGTGTGTAAGGGGTTGATTCAGTACGAGCCCACATATCTGGTCGGTGAGGTCTCCCTGGGTCATAGAACTATACAGTCAAATGTGTTGTTGAACGAGAGCTCATATCAGATTTACAATGAGAAAGCTGCGCATAGAGCGGCTTTGATACAAATAACCCGTCCAGTAATTCAGCGCCAACCAAGCAATACCTAAGGTACCCATATTCAGTGGAGCCAATCCCTCGAATTACAGTTCGTCTTCTTCTTCTTCAGCCCTTTAGCTCCGAAAAACCACTAAATCTTTGTCCTGCAATGCCCGTTGACAAGACATCCACTCCACCATCCGGAGCAAGGCATAACTGATATTCTCCACTTACGCACATTACGTGCCTGCCATTTTATCAGATTCCCCATCGTACCTCAATCGAGGGCCACCTGCAGTCCAGCAGTGCAGTACTACCTACACTAACAAACAAGAATAAACCTAGCCCACTGATTACATTACATCCTCTGCAACAAACATTAAACACCACCACTCATATCTCCAAAATACTACCGACGAACCGAGACGATGCCTTCATCCGCTTCCTCCTTGCGCTGAGCTTGGGGACTCTCTTGTTCTTACACCTCGACGTCACCGATCGCGCGCGACCTTGACAACTCCGATCATCATATCACATCTCGACTCAAATCCTTGCCTTTGAGGCCCCTCCAGTTTGCGACGGCAATGACGACAAACCATCGTCAACTTTTCGCTTCGCTTTCCATCTTAGGGCGCTCGTCGTCCATTCCTCGACAGCTGACGGCTCTTTACCTTCCTGTCAACGTCTCCCTCTTCGTCAAATAGGCCTTGGCATCAAACACCCTCAATGCCGCCTGCAGCTCTTCAGTGCCTCGGTCTTATAGACCTCGTCGCCTCCGACCCTCGTCCGACGTTCGTTGTTGCTCTGCCCGAACAACCCTCTCCTGATGCGCCTCCGGCCCGAGATTCATCCTCCGCCCATGTAGTCTACAGAAACCCTGCTTTACAAAATTCACATACTCTCGACCAGTCCATCGCCTCCATCCCTCAAGATGTTTCTCACTCGCCCTTTTGGAATTGGGTCACCAGCCCGCCACCCGCGCCGACATCTCAAAGCGATTCTACACCATCAACAACTACAAATGCCCAGCACTCCCTCCCATACCTTGGCATCTACTGGACACGCAGCATTGTGCTGGGCCAATGGGTGGTGATGAGCGGTAATGAAACGCCTCCATCGTCAGAACCTCCCCGCAAGGTCCGAATTGAGGGAAAAGAGGGTGAGGCGACAAGGAAATATCCCCAGAAGTCTCCATTGGACAATGCTCGCTTGCCCTCCCGAAAAAAATCGGAGAGCTCGCCCATGCTTTATCGTGCCGAGTCAAATCCTGGGCTCATGATTCCAGTCTCTGACTCCGAGACAGAGCCGTTTCTTGATGTGGTCCAAAGCGTGGATTGGGAGTCAACACCATTAGGTCCTATGGCAGACTGGCCAGCTCAACTACACCATACCTTCAACCAGGTTGTTTCAGATTCACGACCAGTTGCGCTATACTGGGGCCCCGAATATATAACCATTTACAACGAAGCATTTTCCAAGTATTGTGGTGCCCGGCATCCTGGACGTTTGGGCCGTCCCGCGACCGACGCCTGGACACACTTGCAGTCCCGACTTGATAGTATGATGGCATCCCCATTGAAGAACTATTCCAACGTTGAGGATGAATCCAAGTTTTTCATCCCTCAAACCGATGGCTCTTTTGAAGAGACTTATGTTAAGTCCTCTATGGTTCCTATAGTATATGATCAGAAATGCCTCGGTATCCAACACTCGCTACTCGAAATGACCTCACGACGACTTTGGGAGCGAAGGATGAAGATGCTTATCGATCTCGGAGAGGCTTTAGTTTCTACGAAAGATGCCAAGTCATATTGGTTCAGGATAATTGAGGAACTGGAACGTTGTACTCCAACATATGACGTCCCACTGGCTTTCCTATATTCAGTGGAAGAGGATGACACTGGCTCAGCATTATCAAAGTACGATTGTCATAAAACTTGTCGACTTGAGGGCTCGCTCGGCGTGCCAGAGGGCCATGCCATTGCGCCTTCAATTCTGAACCTCAAAGACACAGACGAAGGCATAGCGTCGATATTACGGAAATCGTCGAATGAACGTCAACCCATGCTTCTACAGACAAAGAATGGCACATTGCCGAAGAAGCTACTTAGCGGGCTGGCATGGCGTGGATTCGGTGATCCTTGCCAAGCGGCTATTATCTTACCTATTTGCCCAACCAAAGAAGAGAATGTGATGGGCATTCTATTTCTAGGCTTGAACCCACGACGTCCATACGATAATGACTATCGCCAATTCATCTCTCTACTAAGCCAAAAATTAACAAGCTCTCTCGCCTCCACGGTACTTTTGGAAGAGGAGGCACGCCGACGGCGTAACATCACTGAGCAGGCCGCCTATGACAATGCTATGCTCAAGCAGCGGCTACAGTACCAGACCGAGCAGGCAGAGAGGTCCATCCAAACATTCACCGCCGTGGCAGACTTTATCCCTGTGGGGATGTGTTTTGTTGACGTCGAGGGTAATATTACCTTCGCCAACGAAGCCTGGCATCGTATCACTGGATATCCAAAGGGTCCGATCGCTCAGGGCGCACTGCTCGAGTCGGTTCTCGAAGAAGATAAAAGAAAAGTCGTACAGGCATACAAAGATGTCCAAAAGCTTGACACTGTTACATTCGAGTACCGCATCGCCCGCAGCGATAGTGCAACAAGGCCACAAAACTACCAGTCACCTTCAGGCTCCCGGTCCGCGATTGACCAGCGAGTCTTTTGCCATATTCTAGCCTCTACAAAAGCAGAGAGAGCTCCAGATGGCAGTGTTCTCCGAATCCTTACTTGTCTGACTGATGTGACAATACAGAAGGATACAGCTGAAGAGGCTGTGCGTCGAGCACAAGAAGCAGAGAACTTGAAACGTCTTGCCGAATTTGCGACTGTCGGAATGTACGACGTCAGCATGGATGGAAGACTCCTCAGCGCAAATAACCTCTTCTGGGAATTGACGGACTTGGAAAAAGTTGACCTCAGCAAGGTTGATGTGAGACCCTGGCCAAAATGTGTCGTGCCAGAGGATCTGCACATCCTCGACGAGAGCCTCGCTAAGTTGGTTGAATCTGGGCGAACCGAGACGGCCGAGTTTCGCCTCCGCACTGGCTGGGTGACTGAAGACAACAACGGCAACACTTCCGTGTCCCCCCGATGGGTTCTTGCTACATTTATGCCGGTTAAAAGCTCCGACGGCGTGATCCAGTCATTCACTGGCTGTCTGAGTGATGTTTCGATACAGAAGTGGCAACTGGATCAAGAGAAATTGCGCAAAGAGGAGGCGATTGAATCGAAGCGGCAGCAAGAAAATTTTATCGATATGACCTCACACGAGATGCGGAACCCATTGAGCGCCATCCTGCACTGCACGGATGCTATCATTGCTTCTCTTGCCAGGGTGCAAGACATCAGTGAAAACCCCGTCCCTCTTACACCGACGCGGGCCTCTAACGGGGAGGGAAGAAGCTCCGGCATCGAAAGATCAATTGAAGAAAAAAAGTTATTGGAAGACAGCATTGAGAATGCCGAGACTATTGTGACATGCGCACAACACCAGAAGCGCATTGTGGACGATATTCTCACAATGTCCAAGCTCGATTCTAAGCTTCTGGCCGTAACTCCGTGTACGGTGGACCCAATCCAGATTGTCAACGGTGCGCTGAAGATGTTTGAGGTGGAGGCTCGCCGTGTGGATATCGAGCTGACCTCATACGTGGACAAATCGTATAAGGATCTCGCATATGACTATCTTGATCTTGATCCAAGTCGAGTACAGCAGGTACTGATCAATCTTCTCACAAATGCCCTGAAATTCACCAAGTCTGGCACCACCCGGAACGTCACTGTTGGTGTCAAAGGATCATTGACACCACCGGCAAAAGACATGACAGTGGTTCAATTCATTCCCCGCTTTTGCGACGTTGCAGAGGAATATGACCAGCCCGCGCTGAGAGGACGAACCCATCCAGTGTATCTGCTGTTTGAGGTTAAGGATACCGGCCAAGGTCTGACGGTGGAAGAAATGAGCAACCTTTTCAACAAGTTCGTGCAAGCAAGCGCCAAAACGCACACCAAATACGGAGGATCTGGTCTGGGGTTGTTCATCTCTCGGCGTTTGACGGAACTACAGAACGGAGCAATCGGTGTATCGAGCCAGCCTGGTGTGGGTTCGACATTCGCATTCTACATTGAAGCGTATGTTCCCAGTGAAGAGTCCCGAAATGAGGCTTTGGCCGCAGCCGCGGCAGCCAGGTTGATAGCTGGCACGGACGGTGCGGACTCGTCTGATAGCAAGCGACCTTGCCGCGATACTCGATTGCAAAAGCACCAGAATCCAGGAGGGAACGTTCGACTGGATGGGATCCTTGTTGTTGAAGACAATCTCATTAATCAGCAAATCACGCGACGCGGCTTGACAGATCGGGGATACATGGTTGACGTGGCGAACCATGGAATCGAGGCCCTCGAGAAATTGAGACGTCGCCAGGGTTTTGTACCAGGGCTTGGCCTCAAGACAAGCAGCAGTGGTTCAGGGAAGAACAACATGAACCCGCTACCGATTGCCATCAACCTAGTCCTGATGGATATAGAGATGCCGATTCAGGATGGTTTGACGTGCACGCGGATCATTCGCGAGTTGGAAGCGGAGGGTGAAATCTTTTGCGCCTCTGGAGGCCGCATTCCCATTATTGCTGTGACGGCCAACGCAAGACCTGAACAGGTTATGGAGGCCAAGCAGGCTGGATGCGATGATGTTATGGTGAAGCCTTACAGAATTCCGGAGCTCATCGAGAAGATGCAGGTGGTGGTGCGCCGTATGGGAGGGCTTAGTCCAAACTCTCCGGTGAGGTGATTAATGCGATAGAGAAGGAGATTAAGACTGGAAAACAGTGACAGTCCTAGAGAGGCGAAGCTGGACTTGGGGACTGATGTCAGTAGGATTAAGGATAACTCAAGGATAGGGACGGGATATATCAATAAGGTACGTAGACGGCGCAGTTAGCCCCGACCTGTCCGGAACAGGTCGAGGCCGACGACTAAAGCATGGGAAGGTTCTTGGAAAAGGCAAAAAGAAATGCTGGCATAATGAGGAGTTTGATAGTTGATTGCATACATAAGGTACTTGGGTACAGTGGAGTTTTGGCCTTGACCTTTGGATTCGGGCATGTTGAAGGCAATATTGGAAGCGATTGATTGTACCTTTGTTGATATTTAGCCTTTGCGGAGCGTGTAATATCGATGATGTCTTAGGATAGAATAATGACATTACTTATCACCTGGTATAGAATGAAGCTTGATGAGAAAATGCAGACCAGGACGACAAAGGGCCTGACTGACGCCTCCCCCACTGAGCCGGCTGGGGCTGTGAGCGAGTAATTGAAAGGTATTGTGAAGTTTATTTAAAGTCTTGAGGTTGGTGAGTGAGTTGGTAGGCTGGTAATGATAAGGTAGTAAGTACCTATCATGTAACAATAGGTAGAATTGCATCACCTCATTATTCGGGTTTCTTCTTCGGTACGACGGTACCTGACTGAATCGTGACATCACTGGTTAGTTCCTCCTTTTCCTCCCTTCCCTCCTTCCTTCTCTTTCTTCCTCCCCCCCCCCCCCCTTCCTCTTCTCCCTATTCCTTTTATTCTCTCTTCCCTTCCC
>JAJJWN010000234.1:0-35715 GCA_021655885.1 Fusarium abutilonis
TTCAGATCTGTATCAGAGACAGGTAGTGCGTGCCTCTCCCTCTCCCACTCCCTCACCCTCATACTCACCCTCTCTTCCTTGCCGCCAACGGGCAGTGCAGATTTGGGCTTGGGGCTTCGGCAGGGGCACACAGGCAGAAGTGTTGAATATTGTCTGGATGACAAAGGCACGATGAATTCTCGTTGGATCGTCACATTATGCTGCTACCTCTTAGCTCTCAACGCATTTGCTCTCATCTTTTGCTCTGAACCAAGCAATTCACATTCACTTCTCATCGTCCAACTCGCTTTCCACAGATGCAGGTTAGGTTACCAATAAGTGGTACCCGAGATCAAATTGGCCAACGAGGAGAGTGTCTGGCCGAACTCCAAGTTGGTGGAAAAGCCCAGGCTACTAGGTATCGGCTGGTGTCTCAGACTCCCACGGGTCACAACAAACAAACAGAAGTTGATCGCGTTTCTTCTACTAGCCTTGGGGTTCGAGGTCGTCATCAATCAATCACTTGTGACTCGAGAGTTCCAAAGTTCAAACGTTTCATACAAAAGCATCACCTTTGATTATTTCATGTGTGACATTCGGCCATTACTTACATCTGCCTACCTGCAGCCGCTCCCAAAGCACCTCCAAAAGCTGGCCATGCGCAGCATCTACTCATGCGAGGTCCCGTACAAGTCTAAGTAAATACCAACGGCCAGCCACCTGCCTGCAGTTGACCACCTCTGAATCAAAAGGAATCTCTAGAGGCGCGGTAAAGAGTACATACCACATACCACCCGTTGCTTCAATAAGCTCGCGACAATAAGGAGGGAGGCTTATTATTCCGTACCGCGACCAAACAAACTCCATCCTCAGCTACGTGCATTTTACTGTAGCCTCTAGTTACGCAGCAAGGTACGCAGGCTCGTCTCCATTCCATCACCTGGTCTCGATCACCTTTGGGATCATCAACCTCCCAATCAGACCTATCACGACCATATTTGCTGCCCAGGGCCCTTGCTCTGGCTTGCACAGCGTGCCCTCATTGCTCACTGACCGCTGCTTGAGCCTTGAGTTATTCCTTGTCACGGACGCTGCCAGGGTTGATTTCGACAAGGGCCTTGCGCTAGCTCACTCGCCTGTTGGGCGCACTCACGCACCATCTTCAAGAGACTCAGCTGTTGACAGTAGACCTTGAGAAGCTCATGAGAGTTGTAACTATAGGTACGGATACAGCACAGCACAACACAGCACATCGCAGCACATAGCACATATCACATAGCATCGTGGCTCTATCTACCTACCTACCTACCTACATACCTAGGCACAAGCCCTGTTTTATGCCTCCACCTTGCTAGGAACAGACAAACTTGGAGCAACATCCAGCCAACAAGCACTCTACATTCTACAACCCGCCCGTCTGCCAGGTACATACTTACTGCAGCGTTCGCGCCACCCGCTGTTCGTTGTTTGGCCCACATCCAAGCCCTGTCCAGTCTGATTCCAGCTTCTCTCTCCCGTCTGCGCTGGCTGAGGTACATAGATACAGTACCATACCTAACGAGGTGCCCGTCCATTCCCGGCTGGGCCTTGCTGCTCTCCACTCGCCTCCCCGTTGAGCAAATTGGGCTTGCCTGTCCGATACATAGCGCACACTTCCCGCCCTCCACACCCACACCGTCTCGGTCGCCTTTCCCATCTTCCCACCTTCACCTTCTCTCCATTTCAGTCTCTCGTTTGCGCTCAACACGCCTTCGTCTTCCCCGTGGTCCTCCGTGCTTTTGCGCCGTATGTCGGTCGCGCGAGCTCAGCTTGTCTATCGCCTGTCCACCTCAGGACTATCAACTGCGACGGCGCGTCTAATAGAGACCGCTTAGTCGCTGTCGTTTACTTGCGACCGGGAATATCTCCAAATCCCGCAGCGGTGACAACAACGGGACACCAATATCACTGATACAGATGACGATTATAACCACGACGACGACGACTACGACTACGACTCTCAACTAAGACATATTTTCCTTGTTTACTTTATGACCTGGGCCAACACGCGCTCGACCTCGACCACCGAATTTCCTTCTGGTTTTCCCCATTGCCTGGGACAGGATCTACATGCGCATAAATAAAAAAACAAACAAACAAACAATCAGTCAATCAATCAATCAATCGATCGATCGCACGCTGTCGCGCTTTGCCTTCCGACTTGTACTTGGCGTTGCGACTGCTCAAGCCACCCGACCGACGTTGCTGATAGTCCCCTCGAAAATTGTCAAAGCAGCCTCGCTCGACTCGCCGTGTAACGCCTCGACTAGATCTAAGACACTCCTGTCGCATCCCGAAACATTCGTGTCGACTCGCCCTGCGCTCGAATCACCCCGCTTGTCGCTGCCTCCTACGGACACTTGAATACCAGTGCTCAGGCTTCGCGCAACTATAGAGAACAATTGCGTGCTTCGTGCTTAGGCATGATGACTCCCTTTCAATCTCTCGCGGCCTCTTGGTCGAGAAGCGCTCGTCGCGACGATATACTTAGGACACCCGAACCTACTCTGGATGGCGAAGGACAACCCCCTTCACCACCACGACCGCGATTTCGAGTCAAGAGGAGGAATGCGACTACTTTAAATGCACCTACTGAGCAATTTCTTGCGTCAGTTGCCGCCGCCGATATCCCTATTCCCAGTATCGAAGAGCCTCGCGTGCTTGACGAGGAAATGGTGGACACGTTGTACCCAAATTCGCATTTCAGCGATATCGAGGGTATCCCCTTCACACCCCACGGTGGCTCTGATCGCATGTTTTCGCCTCCCAAGACTCCTGCTCCTGGCGCGTTACCGGCTTTGACTCCCAAGCAATACCCAAACTGGTCTATCGACTCTACTCTCAGTAGTCTCGAGTCCAGCCCTGATTATGAGTCTAGTCGGCCTTCTACTGCTCACTCGACTCATACGAGTACCTCCTTGCTAAGCTACTTCTCTATCAGCTCGGACGACTTGAGCCAATGCCTTAGCCCAGAAGATGAGCACGTAGATCTCTCGAAGGGTCTTTCAACCGTCGATGATAACAGTAAGACTTTGAAACCACCCAAGACGGGGGTTTCCAGGGACACAATACGGAGGGCGCCCTGGACAAAACCCATGAACCAGCATTTATGGTCCACCTACATGATGTATTTGCAGGACCCCAAGGTCACTCCTTTTCGTGTCGGTAAGAGTGGCATTCCTCCTCATGGAGTCTGCTTGCGCGTTGCTCGAGAGGCCAAGAGGAGCTGGAAAGGATCCAAGGGACAGGCCAATATCAATCCCAGTAGTGGCAGCATCACTCCCACTCAGGGAACAGCTGGTCCATATGTCCAGTGGCCGCATACATGCGGTGCCACTCGGGCTCAACTTCGGGAGCTTTGCAAAATGAGCGTTAGATCAAAGGCGCGTGGCTCTGACCATCTAGCCCCTAGCCCTACTCCGTTTGCCAAGTCTACGGCTCGTTATAGGAATCGCCGTACGATACCCGCCCGCTCCCCGTCGGTCTTTTCAGGTCAGGATATGGCCATATCATTGGCAGTTAGCACGTCGGATTCCATGCAATTGAAAGGCCCTCTAGCTCAACTCACCAGCTCGCAACCCGAGCCGCATTCGGACGATCTTTCACTGCCTCCTCCAAATTTGGAGCCTCCGGAGCCGATCTTGAGACCTGAGCCCACTCAATTTGCGTCTCCCTTTGGCGCATGGAGCTATGGTCCTAGCTCATCGAGCTCACTACCTTCAAGCTTCGTTGTGGATCCTAAGCTGCATAGGCAAACTCACACTGGCGGCCCGCGCCGCGCCCTCATGTCTCCGGTCCGACTTACTCGCAGCCGATCCACACAGAAGCGCCGATCCAACCAGGTCGAGGCTCGCAAGATCAAGCGTCCTAGTCTTGGTTCGGATCTTTGGGTTGATCCGGCCTCACTTGTCGACTTGTCGGCTACGGATGGCCAGTTTTTGACACCCCAAGACGAATCTAAGTTAAACCCCAAGGAGATGGAGAAACTCTTTGTGCCGCGCAAGAATATCCAACAGCTTTTCGAAGCTTCACAGCCTGCGGTCGATCAGCAACAAACATTGGCTCCTCCATTCGGTGAGATGCCTCCTCGATTAGGTTCGCCCTTTGCTCTCGGCGGCTCCAGCTTTTCGTTCCCGAACCGCCTATCACATGGGGCTGTCCCTGACTCTGATGCTGCTCGTCGACCGTTTGCTACGGTTCAACAATCGAGCGAGAGTAATACTAGGGTTACAAGATCATCGCTAGCAAGCCGACTGGCCTATATCGACGAGAGACTTAAGGATTTTCGCCGCCGAGATCAGCCACGCCGACGATCTGAATCACCACTCTAATCTTGCACGATGACTCATGTGTTTTTCTTTGTACATTTGCCCAAGGTTTATGTCGGCCGATGAATTTTACGAGTCCATGGATAACCCATACATGCTGAACGAACAACACTGTTGGGAACCATGTCACACCATTTACACGACGCATTTAGACGGCAGCAGTCTATCTAACGATAGCTTCATTTCCCCGGTTGCTTTCGGTTTCCACACTTTGCTTCACCTTTCCTTATTATATGCTGAGAATCCCTCCCTCCACGCGTTGGAGTGTTTTCTGGCTTAAACGCCCTTTCTGGCTCGACTTTCACTTTACGGAGGACTTCGCAGTTCTCGACACTTTTCTTTTGGTGTTTCCCTGAAACTTGGGGAAGGTCTTTTCTCTTTTTCTTTTCTCAACAGCTCATGACGATATGAATGGAATGAACAGCACGCAGGCCAAACAGAGCCTCGCAATTGCCGTGTTATTTTTGGATGCTTGGAACTGAGGAAGACAACCGTGGCTCTTCTCAGCGATGTTTACGATGAGAGATATGATGTGTCCAAGTTCAATTGTGAGCTGGATTACGAGGATATATCGCTTGGACGAATGATATGATGGAAGCTAATGTCCATAGAACGAGCAATGACTTAAATGATGTCAAACTACTTCTAAATTTTCATGAACGCCTGACCTGTGAATATGGACCTAAATACGTAACTCTCATACAAAACCTGAAAGGATAACACTATGCAAACACCAATGGTATTGTATTTTATATCTTGACTGGCCATGATCTCATAATATGCGTCCAATACCTATCTACAAAAGAACATTATCTTGTGCTTTAGGATTCCTGCCTCGCTTGTCCATCTGCTCCCACCAGGAGAGCTCTAGGATATGATAGATTATAAATAACAAGAAAAAAAAAACTGGTGACAACTAGTATCGTCGATTGACAGGCTCATGTCGCAGACATGTTGGTAAAGAAGCCTTGAGCTCTGAAATGAATCAAAAATTATGCCTCCATGGGGGCATATCAAGAGTCAGGTGTCCACATTGACCATGTTTTGACTTTATAGAAAGTGTTTCAAATATCCTTCCTGAAGTTACACTGAGCCCGTTTGAGAATGATGGGGCTATGACAGTGATCAAGTAGATCTAGGTTTCATCGTCAAGCACCCCTTGTCGTGATGATCACATGTGGAGATGTTTGTCAGGTCTTGAGTGTACTTGAGATGGATCTCACGTGCTTGATCGCTTTTGAAATCTCGTCGTCGTCGTTCTCTCCCAGATCCTCGTTAGCTGGCCCGGAGAATAGCGGTCTAGGCACAATATCTCGATACTTCCGGGTTGGCGCGGTCAAACCAGTCGACTCGGATCCTTGCTCTTTTGCTACTGAGGGTTGAACGCGACGGTGTTTTGTTGATCCAGACTCGTGGGGGCACCGACGCTCACCGACGCTTGAGCGATGTGAGTGAAAGGAACATTGTCGGAAACCAAAAGCGCGCTCGTCGTTGCGGAGACGGTTAGCTGGGATGCGTAGCTGCGGATTCTTGAAGCGTATATCGAGACCCGAGAGTTGCATTTTTTCCATATGAATATCATAATCGGCTGCAAACTCAGGGAGTTGTTCGAGCAGCTCACTGAAGCGTGTAGGTTCCGAAGTAGCAGAATCTCGTGGGTGAAAGGTCAGACGAGGTCCGCCGGTGAAGGAGAATGCGACCATGGCAACAGCCCAGCGTCGAAGTCGGATTGCTGCGAGGTCTTCGCACTCTGTGTAGAGGAATGTTATAAGACCTGAGGGGACGTCCCAATCACAACGGAGGTAGAGATCCTGAATGGCGTCCATGGATAGATCCTGAAGGCGATAGAGGCCAAGTCGGGAAGCAAAGAGATGCAAGCGAATTAATGACCAGTGAATGTTTTGAGAGGCCTCTAAACCGGTGTCGTGAGCATTGGCAATAGCCTCATCAAGATGTGGACGGAAGCGGAGACCGAGATGGACCCAATCAACAAAGAGACTAAACATGGAGGTTGATTCGCGGGGTAGCCATAGAGATATCGTTTTCGAGCTGGACGGGTCGCCCAAACGCTCAGCAAAGAAAGAAGACGTAGCGCAGAGAAGTCGCTTGTTGACCTTGAAGCGCTGTTGTTTGGGACCGATGAGTAACGTTGCCATTGGCTCCGGTGAAGGCTGCGAGGGCGAGAGGGAGGACGACGGGACTGGCTTCTGTTGAGAATTCGAGGAAAATAGACAGTGATGATCCATGAAACGGCCAAAGCTGGCAGGACTCAAGATGGGAGCCATAATTGTCCCAAAGATGTTTTGGGACGCTGGAAAAAGAGTGGATTGTGAGTTTCAGTGAAGGACAAGACCCAAGAGGAAACAGAAAAGAAGGGTGCGAGGGAGTAGAAACGAATATAACACTAAATCAGTCTGGAGATAGAAAATGAGAGCACTGGGCCAGCCAGTCGAAAGCAAAACAAACCAAGAGGATAATTCGAAACCAAAGAGCCGTCACCAGGAGTGGCTCATGGTAGTATTATCTAACCACCTGGGGGTGGAGACGTCCTCAGACAGAACTCGCTTGAGCCCCTGGCAGGACCGCCAGGGCTTCAGGGACCCTTTTTTGCGTGACCAGTCATAACGCCATTCATGTACATTAGCAACGCCAAAGACGGCCCCTAGCGGGTTTCAAGGCGATCAGTCAGGGGATGTTCTAGCCTTGTAGGCTTCTAGCGCTCTAGGCCTGTGAAGGTTGTTGGTGGCGACTCAGCCATGAGCGAAGCCTATTGATCACAAGCCCTTGATAGTTTCAAGAGGCCGGATCCAAAACGGGCCCTTGTGCGGATTGCCCATCCAGTCAACGCGAGGGCCCTGGGCCTGTGCTATACTTGGCTGCAAGCTGTCATAGGTCGAAGCACATGGCTCTGGACCCGCGCCAGCGCCTGGTCAGCCAGTTGGAGGCCGAGGTAGTGATGAGAGAGGAAAGACTTGCGGTATCCGAAGAGCATGGGTCATCAATTTGCAGCGTCTTCTCGTGGCTAATCACTCAAGCCTATCTCTCGTTCCTGCGTCAACTCGCCTCGGGTATCGGAAGTGCAAGCCAATTGTCGTATGAAACCGTTCCCCTTGAGAAGCGCCTGAGGAGGGTCAGTAGCCGACGTGAGAGATGCGTTGTCACACGGTAGCACAGCGCATCTCCACGCCATCGCGGGAGATAATGGCCAGACGTTTAGTTTTAGAACAAAGGCAGTTTCCGAATGGACTTTGCCTCGTTGTTTCGGTCGTTTCAAACAAGACTTTGTCGCCCTTGCAGCAGCAGCCCAATCTGATCAAATGTAAGGTACGAAGGTTCCAACAATTGAAGCCTGTGCAAGATCCACTAAAATTCGCCTGCCACACTGGCTTTCACCAAGTTAAGTTAAAACGGGAGGAACCTTCCGTCCACCTTAGGCACCTTCCTGGTCGTCCGTCCCCTGAAGTTGACTGACTACCTACCTTAGTTAAGTTGGTTGGGCGCTTAGTGATAGACAGTATGGAAGACACGATCAATACCTACGCACCTTCCTACTGTACTGTAACTGAAACAACTGTCGGCTGTCGCCACTTGCAAAAAGAAGTAACTTCTCTTGTGACAGTCACGGACCCATACGTAAACTCTGTCTCTGTCTCTGGCGCAACCTCTAGGAGATCGCGAGACATTTACAGCCTCAAGAAGAATGCCCGAATGACACAGAGAACTTGATCTGCTTTAAGTCAACTCAGTATACTCCATACTCTAGAGTACATCACGCCCTCGATGCCTTCACATGTCGCCAATACTATTAAATCAATCAACTCCTGATACATAGCAATGCAGATAAGTACCTTTTCGAGTCCAAATCGTCTACCAGATATTGTTGTGCCTAATGCGGTAAATGCAATTGTATAGCTAAGTTCCATAGGTAGAAGGCAGTCAAATGATCAGAGCCAGGCATCACTCCCAAAAAGCTGATCGCCGCGGTGCTCGGTCTTGGTCCAGCTATCCGCTCTCCCCCTCTCCCTGTTTCACTGTTGACTTTTTATACCAGGCCTGCTCTATAACCCTGGTTCATGTTCCCCAATACCCATCAACTTGTTAAACTCTCAACTCCATCCCATGCACGCCCGAACTTAAATGCTTTCATGCTCTTTTTGTTCAACTCTGGGGATATCAAATCATAAAACACAAACGCCAAGTCGATGCTTCTTAACCCGCAATATTAGGATATAGTAGCTGGGATGTCCCCGTCACTATCGCTGTCCGTATCTGAGTCATCCTCATCCGCATCGTCGTCGTCGTCGTCATCATCATCATCATCGTCGTCGTCAACTGACATGGGATCATCCTGAGTCGCTCCCATAGGTGCTCTAGAACAGTTTGGAGATCCAGACATCTTGGGCTGATGGGTGCTCGTACTGGCTGGCTTCTGCGGTACATACCGTGGTTGAGCTGGATTCAAATACGCCGTTGGATCCGTAAGCTCTGCGGTTGCTTGCGATCCAGACAATCCACCCATCTCTGACACAGGAACTATCTTACGAGGACTCTGCTGGTTTCCATTTGTCCCTCCAGAAGCCGGCGACTGTTCGTCAACATCCATTCGAGGCCTTTTCTTCGGGCGAGATTCGTCATCGGGACCAGGCGTTCCGCCAGGTGTCCCACTAGGAGTCCCAATGAGCCGAGCTTGTTCAGCTTCTATTTCTTCTCTTGTTCGTCTTTCCCGCAAACGGATACCGAATTTCTTGCGGGTCGTGCTTTGTTTGGTGTTGTACGAGTTCTTGAGACCCGCCAATCTCTTCGACCTCTCTGGTTCTTCGAGGCTTGCAGCCTCTCTCATCAGACTTCCATACTTTTCTTCAGCTCTCTTCATGATCTCATGGAATTCAGCCAGTTTCTCAGCAGTAAGGTGTGCATATAGATTACGTCCTCCTGGTGTGCTGGTTTGCTTAGACGGGGTCGAAACATCCCAACTTGTCCGTGATTGAGTTGACGGTGGTTGTGCCTTGGTACTGGGGGTGTACGATGACCGTGGAGGCGCAGATGCAAATGCTGAAGAGCCTTGTATTTGTGTGCGGTAGGCTTTAATCAAAGCGCGCATCTGTTCGGCAGTTTCGCGAGTGTGCTCTCCGCAGACGTGGGACTTTTCGTGATAGAGTAGGCCACCGCCACTGCCGAATCTACAGCCGCAATAGAGACAGATGTCTCTGCCAGCTTTATCTGTCTCACGGACCTTGTGGCAAGCGCCCTTCTTGTCATGCTGCTTCTCATCAGAAAACGGTTCTTCGGCTCGTTCAACCCTGTAACTCACATATTCAAGAGCTGCTTTTGAAGCGCAAGGCCACCCACATCGACACCAAACTAGTCCTTGCGGACCTGGGGGGACTTGCATCTGGGGGACCTGGTGCGCCGGTGGCGTTCCTGAACACGGCGCTCGTGCTGGTGGCTGTGTCTGATAATACTGTACAACATGCATAGGTTGTTGATTTTGTTCATTCCCTGCAGGCATCTGAGGCTGCGTGGGCAGCGAGTGTAGGGAAGGAATAACACGCTCATTGTGCTCTTCGACGATATCCTGCACGTCATAGCCCAGGCGCTCAGCTCGTGCCAGCGCATTAACGAGTTGCCGTGCTGGAATCGTCTCCAAGCGCCTAGCAAGAGCTTTATCTAGAAACTGAGTACTCACACGAGGGAGGATCATATCTGCTAGCTCGTCAAAATCAGCTTCACTGAGATGACCCAACAACTCTCGCTTTGATTCTTTAGCTAGCCTAGCACCAAACTCTTGAACAGCCTTAGAAATAGTCTCAGGAGATGCTTGGTGCATAGTCGCATTCAACTAGTAGAAAAATGTTAGTCAAGATTATAAGACAAGAATGAGCGAATAGACAAATAGACAGACAATAAGGATTATGACGACATTCAGATGGCCAGGCATGAACTCCAGTACGCTGCTCAAATAAAGGCGTGAGAGAGGGCATCGAAACTTACAAGAAAAGCAAGGTGGTACTGAGAGCCCATAAGTGCTTTTTCCCATTTGTCTCGCACAACTTGGCGAACAGCTGATGAGGGTGCTTTTTCAATCAGCAAGCTCAACTCCTGGTAATGATTCGAGTGTTGAACAGTTTGGACAGGCTGGTTTGTCGGTGATGACATGGTCCCCTGAGCTTGAGCAGGGACTTGCTGAGATGGCAGTTGGGGTGTTTGGTTCTGAGCGACGTTTCCATTCTGCATTTGCGGAATTTGGTGCGCTCCTTGCCGAGGAGCAGCTTGGTTCAAGGCACTTGGTTGCATCGTGGGCGATTGGTGTTGTCGAGGTGGAATGAAAGGAGTTGCCTGAGCTGGGGAAGCGCTCTGCATTTGTGTGGTTGGAGCAGATAAAGCTGAAGCAGAAGCAGATCGCGATGAAGGAACGTGGATTGGCAAAGGAACTTGTGTTTGAGCATATGCTTGAGATGCTATTTGCGCCGAGCTATTTGCGCCGTCCACGCCATTCTGCATCGGCACGCCCGCGGGCGGCGACGCAGCTTGCGTTGTCATATCCCTCTTGGCGAACTCTTCAGAAATAAGATTCGCAAATGCGTTGCGCCTCTCTTCACTCTCTTTTGAGTCCCCAGAGTCCCAGGATGCGAGGAGTTGATCAATCTTTGACGTTGGTTGTGCACTTGTCATCTGATTAATGTAAAGGAAGAAAGAAGTTCATGGGTAAAAAAGCGACATAGATAAGAGGATGAAAAGAGAAGGCAGCAGGCAAAAGTAAGTGGGTGAGTGACACTGCCGTTTTCGACTTCATAAACGCACTCGCGTTTTCTGTTCAGGACGAAGTTCAAGACGCGTGAATGCACAAATCCCGCGCTAACGATTTTACGAGGTAAAGAGGTGAACTGCAGCTCGGTTTCTTTTGAAAGTGACAAGGGGGTGGGAAAAAAGTAGGCAGGCTACGCACTTAGGGGAGAAGCTTGCTTTATAAAACTGCACTAGCGCGATATATTAGGGCCTTATATTTAAGGCGAATATAATGTGTTAAGGAGAACTTTTTAGAAGTAACTTAACTTTAGAGCTCCTGTCTCTTATAAAGAAAAAAAGTAATATATAATACTTATATAAGCGCTAACTTTTAGCAAAATAGTAAATATCTTAAAAGGCCTACTTTCCTTCTTACATTTTACATAACAGTAAAAGTAGACTAAATATAATTAACAATTTAGTTACTCTCTCTTCTAACTTATATAAGCTATAAAATAAACCCAAGCTTCTTTTAAATATACAGCTAAGCATTTAATTAAAGCTATATACGCTGAGTATTATACATGCTTGTAACCTAAGATAAGTAGGTAATAAAAATTATAACAGTAGCTCTTGTAAGGATATTCAGGTTGCCCTCTGATTGGTCGGTGAGGACCCGGCGTTGAGCCTGGCTGCTGACGAAGACTTAAGTTAGAGAAGGGGGAAATGGCCCCCATCTGTAAATAGCCCCCCCTGGTCTCTGATAAATCAGATCAATTAAATCTCTTGATATTTGTGGGACAGAATAGGTTTTTACAGCTTTAAGAGACCAGGGGGGTCCATTTACAGATGGGGGCCATTTCCCCCTTCTCTAACTTATAGGTCCTGATGAGCTTAGCTCTTCTAACATTAGAAGAGCTAAGACTGCCCTTTTTGGTGCAGTGGCCTAGGATAGGTCTGACAATCTTACAGCTACCTAGGTAATAAAGTTCTATACAACGCTAAATTATCCTTATAACCTAGGTAATAAAGTTCTATACAATGCTAAATTTTCCTTATAAGCTAGCCACTTAATTAAAAGCATAAGCTAAAAGTACTTAGTGCTAATGTATAATAATTTTATAAGTAACAATAGTTAATGTCACAAGATCAGATTATTCTCAATAATAATACTTAAACAATTCCAGTAGTTGGTATCTTAACTCATACTCCAGAGTGACCGTCTAAAACTCAAGATAACGTATTGCCAAAGTGGCATAGAGCCCCAAACGCCTTATCATTATATCGAGCATTTGGTCGTGAGAAGCTGGTCTCAACACATTGGGAGCCTGCCCCTTTCCTTCTTTTGTAATCCGATCTTCTGTTTCCTCTAAATAGGCTCGCCAATTGCTGCCATCAGTGTTCTACGGTAATCGCCTGATGTCTCACCCTGGATGCGTTTGCCCAGGCTCTTGCCATACCGTTGCTGATAGGCGCCCTTGACGTTGTTCAGAGTATTACGATCCCAGTGGTATCGGATGGTTCGGGCAATGAGGAGATGATCCTTGGTTCCCATGCCAGCCATTGAGTCCTCAAGAAGCTTGGCTGCGTGCATGTACTTGTCTGTGGCGTTGCGCAGCTGGAAAAGAAGAGCATCCTCCATGTGTCCAGAGAATTCCTGTATTGTGTGAGAAGGTGAGACTTGTTGCTATGGTGAGATAAAACTTACGCTCTTGATAACCTTTTCAAGGTCCTTATTGAACTTTTGCTTGTAAGTGTGCGCAATGGCACGGATCTGATTGTCGTTCCTTGTGCTGAGAATGCTGCACACCAGAATCTCATCAGTACCCATCTTGCCTTCAGTGGCCTTGTAGATTTGCATGACATCGTCGTCAACTTGTCGCGGGTTAACCGGCACAGAATCCTCGGCTCTCGTAGCACCCAAAACAATCATGAAGTGTCGCTCGGTCTTCATGCTGAGGTCGCCTTTTACTACGTTCTCGAGCTTATCATGGAACGTGTGTTGATAGGCGCTCTTGATAGCCCTGAGGTCTGCATTCGATCGCCCAAGCAGAATATCGTTGAGGACTAGCTCCTTGGTTCCAGGTCCAGACATTGCGTCGTGCAAGTTGTGCACATCGGACAAGAGCGGACCACGAGCTAATGAGACCAAAGCCTTCTGAAACCATGAACTTGTCTCGGACTGAATATCGGCGACCAGGTTGCGGCGATGAACACGTTCGTACGTGGAGCGTATCGTATCAATCTGCAGAGGATCCTTGTTTGCCAAAGTGGCAATCAATGTCTTCTCATCAGTACCAAACCCTTTCATGGCCTTGCGCAAAGCCTGAGCATCGGGGTTACCGTCCCATTGGATAATCTGGGGCGGGCCGTAACCCAGCGAGGGCGGCGTGGGTTGAGCTGGCGGCGCACCATACTGCTGAGGAGGAGGTGCGCCGTGCTGAGCGGGTGGTGCAGGAGAGTGTTGACCATAAGGTTGCTGATGATGATGAGGGGGAGGAGCACCATACTGGCCAGGTGGAGGTCCGGGTGGCGCATTGTAGTGCTGCGGAGGAGGCGGCTGCTGCTGATAACCACCATAGGGCTGAGGATGACCGCCAGGAGGGGGATAATGGCCATGAGGTTGCTGATATCCACCTTGCTGAGGAGGATATTGTCCAGGTGGAGGAGGTTGTTGCTGATAACCGCCATAGGGCTGTTGTTGGGGGGGGTATTGGCCTTGCTGGGGAGGGGGATATTGACCATAGCCTTGCGGCGGCGGCGGCTCTGAGATGTTTAAGTTAGATCGATGATCGCTGAGATACCTCGCTTGGAATAGTACTTACGGCCGTAGGGAGCACCATAACCTGGGTAAGACATGGCGTATAGATCTATTTGCTGTCTCGTGATGAATGAATGTGGCGTGAGATAAATGTATTACTGCGGGGTGATGGATGAATGGATGTTGTAAGCCGATTACCTCTTTACGGATAAATTGCAAGAATTGAAAGTGGAAAGTAAGCCTCTGAGATGCGGCACGGGACCTTCTTATAATATAATAAGTGCCCAATCTACTAAGTACATAATAAAGTGCCTTGGAGGTAGGTAAGGTACACGAATGCCCAGACATTGACATTGACGCGCAGCTGCTCAGCCTTGGGCGCTACCTTAAAATGATGCGATGTGGGTTGCTGAGGGGCGGAGCAGCCAAATAGTTAGCCCAAAGTTTGAGGATTGGGCGAACGTCATCCGTTCCACACAAGATCTTTTATTGACATGTTTTTACCCGAAGAAAACAGCCTTGTGAGGGGTACTTTTTATTAGGTATGCAAGTCATAGTATATTAGGTACACTGTAAAAATGACAGACTGTCAGGCCCGCTTCTGAAGATTGGGAACCCAGTCTTCACTCAATCAATATGCGGGGATTCGTTTTCTGTAGTAACTCCCGGCCAATTATGCTGATCGGTAGAGCTATGCGGGGGAGAGGACAAACCCGCCAAGCGTATCAGTCGTCATGATCATGGGTCGGGTTTGTTGGTTCTTGTATCTTACCGGATTCGGTCACAACACCAGCCACCCACTAGAAACGGGAGCGCCACTTAGCCGCCAACACCGCCAGGGAAACACGCACGCAAGTAGGCTCAGAATCGTCATCAGGGGTCGGTAGGTCCAAGGGATAACAATGTTAGGGTTTGAGAATGAAGGGAATAAAATCGATGTTGGTAGGTGTTGTTATGTTCCGTGCCTCAAACCCATGGTTTCCTGATTTGGGGGGAGCCCCGCAGTAGTCGAGAGACGCGTCCAGCTGAAGTAATCAGCCACTTTATGACGGCTAGCCAATGAGAGACCGTCATGGGCTCCAGCGAGGTGGCTGGTGAATCTCGCTCGTAGGTATGTAGAACCACCAACGTTCGAGCCCCCATGGTTCCTGATGTTAGCGCGTTAGTGGTTCTCTTCACCAACCTCCATGAATTTCACGTTTTGGCCAGGGATAGAGAGACTTGACCAGCCATCTCAATTGCAATCAATAAAACCATTCCAGGATATGCCAGGTTTGTATATGTCTTTTCCTTTTGTCTTTTCTGGTTTCAAGTAGAAAATATTTTTTCACATACTGCAGTCATCCGTGAATCATCAATCAACTCGCCCTTGATGGTCTCTTGTTAACTGCCAGTGCCAGCACCCGCCAGCACACATAAAAACACCACAACACAAATAAAACCTGCTCTTCACATCATCTCACTCTCTGCACACGAGAAAAATCACCCGGCGAAACAGCCTCGTCACGATGCGCGGGTACATCCCCCTTCTTCTGGCTCTTTCTGCCTCTTACACCACTATCACTGCACTCCCTCAGCCCAGAATCGCGCCCCGGGAGCCCCAAACTGAGCCTAAATACTCAGTTATACCTTTGGAACCTGGTGATGATGACCCCGCCTCTGGAGGGCTCGGAAGCGAAGATGGTGGTAGCAGCAGCGGCGGTGGCAATGGCAACGGAGGTGGTAGCGGCGACGAAGATGGAGATGGTATCGTGACGGTCATCCAGACTGTGGTCAGGACCCGAAAGCCTGTCACTCATACTCACATTATCACACACACAAAGGAGCCCGATACGATCACCGCCCCCGGGAAGACCGTCACCAAGCCTGTCCCAACCACCGTCTCTATTATCGACGTGAACGAGGAGCCAGTTACCGAAACCGTTACTGTCATCCCTCAGCCCAGTACTGCTAAGCCCAAACCACCAAAGGAATCAGAGCCTCTTAATGAACCTGAAACTACTGCCAACAAGCCCAAGCCTACAGCTCAAAATACGTCCAAGTCTTTGAGCTCAGTTGCCGCTCCTGGTGTTACTTCTCGACCCCAGCCTGAGCCTCAACCGAACCCTCAGCCCAAGCCTGAATCTACTACTATCATTGAGCCACCCGAGACTACGGAGAGCCTATCGCCGACCACGTACGGCCCCAGCACTCCTCCACCTGTTGAGACAGTCGCTCAGCCGCCCCCTGCAATCGAAAGCTCAGCTGGAGGCTCTGATCCGACCACGCTTCTTACCCTGACAAGCCACAATGCTGGCGTTCCCGAAAAGACAGCGATCCCTTCACCAGACTATCCAGTGGCGCCTATTCCCCCACAAGAGACCGTTGTTGGCAACCCTGAAACGCAACGAGAATCCTGGTCCACGGTGGCAGTACCTTACGTACCTCCGGCTGCGCCCACGACTCTCGTCACTTTCACTACTACCACTACGTCGAGCGCGCAGAGCGAAGCCCCTAAATCAACTTCTCCTTCCAAAACACATGACGACGGTGCATGGCACACTTCTTACCCGGCATGGAACGGCACTGTTTTGTCGGTCTGATTCAACTACAACATTTGCAAAAAGTTGATGAGTAACTGAATTTACCATTTCGGCATACATTCGATGGACATAAAAAAAAGGTAAGCAGCATGGCGAATAGGGAGGGCATCTGGCATGACATCCTCAGGGGTTTTCTTGCATCAACATCGGGCACAGTTTTAGACCCAGCGAAGAAGGCAAACGGACCAAGCGCTGGGACGTATTGCCGCATGTAATGAGTAATACCAATAAATACGAATATTCTAAAGCCTTTCTGGGCACCGCTCAACAAAGCGTGAAATTTGTATATGATGTAGACTGCCCAGCTGAACCCTGGTAGGCGATGGCAGTATTATGATACGTCGTCTTTAACTAGGTTATGCGGATTACCTCCGCCGAAGTGATATATCAACTGAAACGATTCCAGAAGAGTTGCACAAACAAAGCATGCTAAGTTTCTGTTAATCATTTAATTTCAGCTTGACAAAGGACTAAAACCGCCACGAGAGGTAGAAGCCCATTTGTTTGATGAACCAATACCTAGCATCAACGATAGATAGGTTTCCCCATAGTTACTCCTCTGGAACAAATGGACTGTATTCCCAATGTAAAGAAACATGCTAACCTTTACTACTTCGCTCATCTCGAAAAACCTGAAAGCCTGCCACAAATCGAGCAAACTACTGGTCACTGCCACTCTTGAACCAGCTTCCTACAGAGCCACTACCGTTCGTTATATCCTTCCTATCTTGACAAGTGAAGAGTTACTCACAAGGCTCTAGATACAAAACAGACAACGCACTTCTATCTATTCAGAGAAGCCGTGCCAATGGAGCCCGCCATCCGTCCTTTCAGCGGCTCCGACGTCACCGCCAAAATCGTAGCCAACAAAGTTGCCAACCGCCGTGAAGCAGCTATCATCGGTGGCGTCATGATCGGATCTATCCTCTTTGTTGTTTTGGCTGGGGTGGGATTCATGTGTTACAACGAGCGGGTTCGAAAGCGCAAGCTTCGAGAGGCCAAGAATACCGCCGCGACAGATTTCGTTTGAGCGTGTGTTGATCGCATCAGGCTATATAGCAGGTGGAGTCTTATCCTTTGCTGCTGGGTCGAGTGTTCGAAAAATGAGGAGGCTATGGGCGCGAATAATGGTTTATTTCTATGGACAGAACAACTTTTTCATTTCTTGCATGTCAAGGGGATTTTTATAGACTTTTGGATTCTTCAAAACTTCAAACCGCTTATCATATATTTGAGATGTATAGAAGAAACATGATGTCTAATTCTTGGTCCTTGGTTACCCTTGAGTCTATCTCAATATCAGTCAGCATGAATGATGTGGTTTAGTAATAATGGTCAGTACATATTATCCTTAGGCTTCTTAGCTGTGCTTAACAAGTGCTTGCCCTACCCTTGATTGGCTCATAAGATGCCGCAAGCCTCACCACTTACAAACCCGCAACATCAAACCACACACACCAGAGACCCAACTCAACTCAAGTCAACCCTATGCAAAAACCATCAAACCCAAGACATCCAAGTCCACAGTAAACCACGCAGTGCGACGGGCCTCGAGCCTCGTTCCCCCGAAGCCATCTCCCCATTGTTGCTTGTCCTGTGTGTAGAATGCTCCAATGAGACTGATCCACGTCCGGAACTCGACCCACGCTGGGCAGCGACACTTCATTCAAGCCAAGATGCAATATTAAAAAGGAGATGGGCTTGAAAAAGTCGGTGTCTGAGGAATTTTCTTTAAAAGCACACTTCGAAGCTTTAGCTTCTCCAATATTCTTAGAAAGTCGAAACAAACACAATTAAAGTTCAAGAGCGGTCTATTCCCATCGCTTCGGTCCGCTTCCCCACACATTACCAGCTCCGCTTCCGAAACCGCCGATCTTCCCCCGAAGCCAAAAAGAAACCAGTCACAATGCGTCCCGCATCTATTTTTCAGCCCACAGCAACAATAGCGATATTCATTCTACTTTTATCATGTCTAGTCCTTGCAGCTTCAGACTTGGACAATGGCCACAGCACATTAACCCAGCGCGATGAAGAAGTCGGTTCCGGGTGCAGCACAGAAGGCCAATGGCATTGCATGACCAACTCGTTCCAAAGATGCGCAGCCGGGCAGTGGTCAGTCAAGATGAATATGGCCGAGGGAACGAAATGCGTTCCGGCGGGATACACAGACGACTACAACTTTCGAATTGAGCATGACGGAAGGGCAAATGGTGAGGGTGACGGGGAGAATGGAGAGAGCAATGGTGGTACGAGTATGGGATCAAAAGGTCCCGTCAGTGGAACTACGATGGTGGCCTTTGCTTTATTATGGGTTGTTCTAGGGTTTAACGTCTAGTTATGGTTCAACGGAAGAGTTAAGGGGTCGGTCAGGTTTACTGCTTACTGGTGTTTCGGATGGGGTATCAAGTTTGAGCAAGACACTTACCAAAGCTCCGGTAAAGACATGTTATGTTATTACAGGCAGAATTAGAGACACTTTCTTTACTTGTACAAGTTGAACTTGATATGCCGTCAATTCAGCCTCAAGTTGACTTCTCGTATATAGAATTGAACACTTGGACTAGAAGGTTGCATTTAGGTGGACATCTATCTTAGTCTCTCATGCACTCTTGAAACACCATTCCACCAATACCCGTCCGTGATGATACCATATCCGGAAATCACGTCAAGACACCAAGAAGCCAGTGTAACTATAACGGCAGTTTCGGCATTTACGGTCTATATCGCTCTTCTATAGGTGTCCAAGGGATGAATGATCAGTTTAGCCGGTACGCTAAGGGGCAACCCTTGCCTATTGTAGGTCTCGACCCAAGGAGCATGGGCATATCTATTGTTTGCTCCGGACTCTAAAGATAAAGCCGTCAAGGCTGTTTCAGCACCCTTCCATCTCAAGCCACGAATGGTTTCTCCTCCAATCAACACTCTCTTGTCATTACATCGTAGGGGTTGTCAGAACCCCAGTATTAAGCATGTAGCCGTGTAATAGGAGCTTCTTTAAAGCCGTATATCCTCTTCTTGTGCCAGTACAATCTTGATGTGATTCATTCTTTGATTTTGTATGGCTATTCAGCCCCTTTTTAACTTGTCAGTCTTTATCCTTCCTTCTATCACTGTTCATTCTTCAATTCTGTCCTTACTGGTCGATCTGGTTATCGCACAATGGTCAGCTTCAAGTATCTCGGTGCTCTTATGAGCGCTGCACCCGCTCTGGCAGCATTCGGTGTTACCTCTAACAGCGACAGCCTCGTCGTTGACTCTGGCAACTCAAACGGTTTCTCTATTACTGTTAGTAAGAAAGACTGTTCCGTCAACTCCATCAAGTATCGTGGCGCCGAGTACCAGTACAAGTCACAGACCTCCCACATTGCGTCTGGTCTTGGATCGGCTACTGTCAAGTCCACTGTCCTTAATAGTAAGTCCAAAGACACTGCAAGCTTTGCTAGTACTGACAAGAATAGACAAATACATCAAGGTCACCTGTACCGCCAAGTCAGGCGACTTCGATCTGACACACTACTATGTTGTCCAGAATGGTCAGAGCATCGTCTACATGGCCACCGACACAAAGTCGGAGCCCAAGATTGGCGAGCTACGATACATTGCCCGTCTCGACCGCTCCAAGCTTCCCGACGAGATCCCATTTGGCCAAGCCTCCAACACTGGTGGCAGCAGTTCCACCATCGAAGGATCGGACGTCTTCAACGTCGGAGGCCAGACTCGCTCCAAGTTTTACTCGTCCGAACGTTTCATCGACAACGATGTCTACTGCGTGCGCAGCGGCGCCGCTGATGTCCACGCCTGCATGATTGCGCACGCCTCGCGCTCCTATGAGAAGAGCTCTGGCGGTCCTTTCTTCCGCGACATCAACACCAACAACAACGGCGACTTCAGTGCCTTGACCTTCTATATGAACTCGAACCACGCTCAGACCGAAGCGTACCGCCAGGGCTTCCACGGTCCCTATGCTCTGTCCTTCTCCCGCTCTGGTGTCCCCAGGGCCAAGGACATTGACATGACCTTCTTTAACGATCTGGCCATCCCCGGCTACACTGCCGACTCTTCTCGCGGCAGGGTCAGCGGTACTGCCACTGGCATCCAGTCTGGCTTCCAGGGCGTCGTTCACTGGTACAACAAGGACTTCCAGTACTGGACTTACACCTCATCCAACGGAGCCTTCACCTCTCCTTTCATGGCTCCCGGCACCTACACTCAGGTCCTCTACCAGGGTGAGCTTAAGGTGGCTTCCAAGAGCGTGAGCGTCTCTGCTGGTAAGACTGCCTCGTCATCTATCGCAGCCAACTCGGATATCACCACTGGAAAGCACACCTCGGTCTTCCGTATCGGCGACTGGGACGGTCAACCCAAGGGCTTCCGCAATGCCGCTAACCAACTGCGCATGCACCCTAGCGACAAGCGCATGGCCAGCTGGGGACCTCTTACTTACACTGTCGGCTCAAGCTCTGTGGGCGACTTCCCTATGGCTATCTTCAAGTCTGTCAACAACCCTGTGACTATCGAGTTCAATCTCCCCTCCGCCATCTCGCAGCAAGCTACTCTCCGTATCGGCACAACCCTTGCCTTTGCTAGTGGTCGTCCGCAGGTCACCATTGGTAGCTTCAAGAAGTCCTTTGATGCGCCTGCCAAGATTGACTCTCGTGGTATCACTCGCGGTGCTTACCGTGGCCATGGTGAAGTTTATGATGCCGTTATCCCTGCCGGTACCCTCAAGAAGGGCTCTAACACCATTACCATTGAGATCATCTCTGGTAGCTCCGGTGATACTTTCCTGAGCCCCAGCTTTATCTTTGATGCCGTGGAGCTGTTCTACTAAGCATTATGCAGCTGTATGCTTCTAGGCAACTCAGCATGTTCCATGCTCCTGATTGTGTATTGCTTTGACCATGTATATATTAGTAACTAGAGATCATGCACATATATATCGTCATATTTCGATTACCATCAAACAGTTCGTTTTATGCAGTTTGAAGACTCTGCATGCACATGAGTTTGAGTGCAAATACTTAGTTCTCGGCCTCACGCGTTCCGTCGAAATTAACGGACAAAACTTGACGTCCTGAGTACTGATGGATCGAGGGTGAGGTACTTTCATATATATATATCTATCACTCATCATACTCCACTTCCCCGGAAGGCTATTATTCCCCGCCTTATCGTTGGGTCGTTCTCTGCTCTATCAGAGACCTCGCTTCGGATCAACCGATGACTTAATCTCAAGGCCGTGCTGCTGCACCGTGCTAGTGACTGGCATGAATGGAAGCTTTGGCTCAGCCATTATCGCCAATACTCCCAAGAAGCTAAAGGCTGGCTACTGTATACATGGTCAGAATTACAGCAACGGCAATTCAGCTCCAAAAGACTTTGAAGGCAGTACCAAGGTCCCATAAACACAATGCCGTCGACTTGGATTTAACCCCCTGGCTAACGTCAGAAGCTACCAGCTGAAATCAACCGTATAACTGCTGCTTGAGACTTGCCTCGAATCAAGGTTATCATTCTGAACGCTATATCAGGATCATGAAGAGATTATCGGTAAGCCCTGAAGTCAAGAAGCCCGTATATTTATTGTTGTAAATCATGAAGGATGATAGGTACGAGGGCACTTGGCAGGTGAGTTTCTTGTTCAGCCAGTTGCTGGCCCTTCTCTTATTCCAGGCATGGATAAAGAAAAGGTCAGGATACTTGTCGCTGAAAGCCGGTCCTATGAGTAAGCTGCAGCAAGCGAACAAGGCCAATCTTGGCTAACATTGGCTG
This sequence comes from Fusarium abutilonis, assembly GCA_021655885.1. Lineage (NCBI taxonomy): Eukaryota > Fungi > Ascomycota > Sordariomycetes > Hypocreales > Nectriaceae > Fusarium > Fusarium abutilonis. Next base: position 22,188 of record JAJJWN010000234.1, read on the forward strand.
TAGCATCGACGATTAGCAGTTGCAAGGGCAATACAACCTCTTTCCTGGACTTGAGAGGCTCGCCCAGGTGAATAACATAGATCAGACTCTTGTGTACAATGGCTCACCGGGCATCAAACCCTTGCCAGCATATGGGCTTGAAGCGGCATGAATTGAGTAAGGGGTAACGACTCTCCAGTATTGGCAGTGAGATCAGAGGGCCCTAGGGTGTATACTCGTGGGATGTTAGTGTCTGTGAGTTAATCTTGTTATCTCGGTTGGACTTGATATGGACACACGAAGTAAGTAGTGAGAGCTTGGAAGCTGTAGCTAAATTTAACCCAGTCATTAACTAGGCAAGGTGTGATTATGTTTTGCGTTTTGTTTATGTTGCTTTTTTATATTGGTTTCGTTGATAAGGTTCAAGCGATGCTGACGCTCGAGCCTGACTGAAACTTCGAGTTCTGGCGTAATTCTGCAGGGGCCAGGAGCTGACGACTTGGGATAATATCCTGTCTCCTGTTTTTGCTTTTGTTCCCAATTCGAGGGCGCAGGCGAGAGAACGGTAGCAGCGGTAGCGAACGGGTCTTACGGCAAGACACGACATGGGTGAATAGCAAGGGGCTAGGATCAGGGTCCTTTGTAGGGCTCGACTTGCAGTCAAAGGTTTGACGACTGTCGATAGTAATATATTGTCTCCAACAATCAAGAGAACGGAAGTTGGGGAATATTGAAGCAGAGTTTAGTTTTGGTACAAGTAAAAATAGAAAAAGTTGGCGTTTAGGTACGAACAGACATGGGAAGCTCGACGGCAGGAGCATCAACTGAGGCAGTGGGGACTTGCTGAACCTACCTATACCTACCTAAGCTGGTTCCCACTTGGTTTTAGCTGCTGGACTTCCTTCCAGGTTGGCTGAACTTGAGCGACATGCGACTTGGACGGGAGGCGGAAGGTGCCGCCCCAGTTTCACATCCACGCCGCCAAACCCCCTAAGCAATCTGAAACAGCCCAACTTGATGACTACGAAACCCTCCCAAGGAATGGAAAGAATTTAAGAGTTCCATTCTGAAGATCTCTCTTCAAGGTTTTGACGATCTTGCCAGGATACAAGCATTGTTTTTAGTGATCAAGAGTTGATCTTTACCGTTTGGATGTTCTGAACTGTCAAGATTTGCGATAACCAAGATGGTCATCCCTGATTGTAGCAGATAAAAATGTGGTTCATCTCTATGTTCCGAGTTTGATTACAGCCAAACTGGAGCATGAAAAAAGACGCAGACGACAGCTCGTATCCCGTTGTTAGAGACAGATCATCGCCTGATACTTGCTCTATCATATCGATGTAGCGTCTGAGCGACTAACTGCGGCTGATCCAGGCCAGTCAAGCTGCATCTCCAGACTTTGGCTGCCACAGAACTGGCCACGGCGCTTGCGCATGCTGTATCGGCGCCTGTATCACCAAACAAACTAACGTTAGGTAACATTAGGTCCTCCATATTAAATCCATACTGAAAGAAGCGCCGGTTCTGGAGTCTTGGTCAAGTTCCCCTCCATCGAACTTTACAAACGAAAGGCCTCCAAGGGTTATTGTTCTCGGCCGGTTGGCGTTGGCGTTGGCGTTGGCCGTCGAGAACCACAAAAAGAAGGGTGGATATTCATCTTCTGAAGCCGTTGTAGGGTCGTATCCCTGTCTCATTTAAACAAGAGGCGCCAATGGCCTCGAGACAATCCCGTCCGTTGGTGACTGGGTGCTGTCTAAAACCAGGCCTTAAATTACGACACCACGGGCTGGAGACTGCCCAGCCAACAGCCAACAGCCACCTCAGCGTCGCACTCAATTTCGTACAGTAAGTTAACTGGAGAGAGTAAGTTCTTATTAAAGAACCCCAGGTCTGTTGTCCCTGCCCGTCATCACGGAATCCCTTCCCTGTTGAACCTTTTCTTTCTCTTATTCAGTTCTTGTTCTTTTTTTTTTTTTCTTCCGCTTTGGCCTTCATTCACTCATTCACATTCAAACCTGGCTTAACTAGAGCTGGACTCGCGCCGACAGTCAGTACACGACAATTCAATTGCTTTCCTTTTCAACTTGTCGCATCCCATCCATTTCAAATAAGCCTGACCAGCTCGAAACTCCTTACACACATATGACTTAGTTCGGCCCCGGCTTCCGAAGGATTCCCTACCGTCTGAAACTACTGCGGCTGTCAGCACCAATACTTGGTTAACCCGAGCTCAAGCCTCAAGCTGAAGTTGATTACGACCCAAAATAAACCATTTACGATACAGTAGCGGGAGCACGAGGCACTCTTGGGCCAGGTATCAGTCACTGCCACAGTGACGACCGATATGCCCGCCATGTGGGACAGCTTCAAAAATGCCACTGGCCCCAGCATGCACCAGCAGCCGCCTCAAGAGCTCAAGAACCGTCCATTTCTTCGCACCCAAAACCAGAGTCAACAAACCCTGCAATCAAACCAATCCACATCCAGCGTCAATAGCAGCATAAGACATAACAAGTCACGCGATAGCACCTACGACAGCCAAATCCATCTACATGACGATTTCGAGAACAGACTTAACGGTCTCGGTATTCAAAACGGTCCTTTCAGATACGAAATTCGTCGTGGCAAGACGGTTCGACAACCAGATATCTCAGGCCCGCCTCGTCTGTAAGTATTGGCATAATTTTATTTTATTCCATATTCCATATTCGAGTCGTTTGAATGCAACTCTCTCCATCGTACAACTTTCTTGGATCTGCTGCGCCAGGATGACACGACACGGCACAGCCCAACTCATCATGCCATGTCATCCATCGACATAATCGCACGCGCACGCGCAAGCCTTGTTCTACGCATTACCGAGTACGACAAGATGATGATGAAGGCACTCCATATTTCCCAAACAGTTGGGGACCGGCATACGCTCTTGCAGCACAGTACAGTACATGGCATGGCATGGCATCCATGGTACCAGGGAGTGTGGGTTTCACGAACCGTTTGAGAACCGACAATGGAAATGCAAATGTAAACCACAACGTTGACAGCCCGAACCGGAGGCCAGCATACATCTTGCAGATACGCATCCTACTTCCTTGCAACGCCTCGCCTCCTTTCAGTAAATGGATCAACAAATAGACAATTCTACGCCTTGGGAAACCGTTACTTTGACACGCTACTTAACCTTCCTTACCACTTCTGCAAAACAACACCATTTAATTTACTCCTCGTCTGCACCTGACTAACATATTTCTTTCTCCCCATCGCAGCTCCCCTCGTCTCGGCTCTGACGATATCCGAGAAAAGGCTCCTCCTCGAAACCCGCGCCCTGCTTCCTCCATCTACGAAGACGACGACAAAAGCAGCCGCCACTCTCGCCATTCACACTATCGAAAGTCATCTCGCTCCAAAGTGCCTGCCAAAGACATGCACGGTCGACCTTCGGCTATTGAGATCTCTCCTCCAAGCTCTCCCGAGTTTGATGCTGCACGATATGGGTGAGTTAGCTTCCTGATTCTAAACTCTTCTTTTTACCGTCATTGCACGTTTCTTGGGAACCGTTTTTGTCGTGGCATTTCAATTCCGTTTTTGGAAGCCTTTCCATTCTTCTGTATTTGACAGGGACCAAGACTCTTGATTGCGAGCTCCCAATACCTGATTTCATTGCTTGTTTACAACAATCTTAGCTCACTCTTGGTGACACCCGCGCTCTGCTCTGGCTACAATATGAGGCCGTTCAGGTTCAAAGTACAATCACTGATACAATGCCTTGCTTACAGGCCAAACTCTGGGGATGTCTCGCCAATCGATGAGACCCCAAATCAATCTCAGTTAGATCTTCTTGGGGATGGTCGGACCACGCCCACTCAATCACCAACACATCTTCGCAGCCAAATACCGACTATGCGTCGTGACAGACCAACAAGTCCAGGCCAGCGACCCCACCCGCTTCGAGAAGCCAGGTCGACCGATCAACTTAAGGACGAGCAGGTAGACAATCCTTGGGACACTATGCAGCGACCCTTTCGCTCAACTGACAAAAAGACTAAGCAAACATTTGGACTCACAACTATCGTCACTGGACCAGACACTCGACGTTCGGGTAATCCACCTACCTCTTTTGGGCAGCGTATGCGAAAGTTCGCCAGAGTAAAGCCCGAGCCTGTTGAGAGTAGACCACCGTGGAATGGAGCAAGTGGGCGTGCACCTATGGTTGACCCTGTTCGGGACGATCCAACTGTTGCACCATTGAGTCTACAGCGCAGGGTTAGCAAGCGTGTTGGACTTGGTGGCGGCTCGTCTTCTGAAACCTCTAGCAGCAGCACTTCTACAGTTCGACGACTACCACCCTCGCGATCTAATCAAAAGCTCAAGGATGCCTATAAAACGCCATCTCCCGAACCTGCTTCACACTCTTATCCTAGCCCACCAAACTCCGGCTCGTCTCCCTCTCAGCCCACATCCCACGCAGCGGCGCCCATGCTCAACCCCAACATGATGCCTGATCAACTCAAGGCTATTAGAAGAAAGCCATCCCCCTCGACTCACAACCCTCACACCTCTTGGTCAAGCTCTGTCTACTCAGCCATGACCGAAGACACACTTTCTGGCAGCAAACCTCTTCTTGGCTCTATTGAGCCAACGAGTCTATCCACACCAGAGGATCCTTGGGTACAGCCCACTTCTCGTTTCAGCGTTACCACATGCAACACAGCTGCTCCCGATACCCCCCATTTATCTGATAATGAAGACCGACCTCCATTGCCGGATACACCAAAGCAACTGCCATCGGTAATGGATCGTAGGAGGCCAATACCAGGCGGCGATAACTTCAGAAAGGCATCGAATGAAGCGATTATCATCTCCATGACGTCGGCTGCATCCCCTAAGCAGCGTCCCGAGTCGATAGTTTCTACCGATAAGGCACTTCCACCAGCACCACCAGAGCTACAGTCGGCAAATGACCGCGTAGCATACCTGACTGCTCGACTTGATAGTCTGGCCCACCAACGCAATAACATCAACAAGAGTATCAAGCAGATGACGGAGCTAATGCCCACCGATAGACTTTTGGCGAGCGCAGACGTGATACGTAAACGTGAGATTGAGAAGAAGAAGGTTGAGGGCCTCAAGGAAGAGCTCGCAGCGATCCAAAGAGAAGAGCATGACCTGGGCTTGAAGCTTTACCGGGCGAACAAGCGCCTTGAAAGAGAGGCAGCCTTTGAACCCTCATCTCTCTGGGTGAGGCGCGTCACATCATAAGAAATTTCAGCGACCAAGTCCAGACGTATTCTAACTACGGGTTTGAGAGATGGTATCTCCAGTGCACAACAAGCAAGGCGTTAAGAACACATGCATAGCTGCTGGAGTTGGGGTTCTTTGTTTGCTGTTTGATTCTTTTTTTACTTTCTTGGAGCATAGCGTTCGTCCATGTTATGGGACTGGCGAGTGTAAGAAGAGCAGATTCCCCAATGCTTTTTGAGATCAACTCCAGCTCAAACAAATAGACTATTGTCAGTTGACAATACATACGATTCGTCCACATCATGTTCTTTCGTTGGTGCGTGTTTGATGTAGATATAGACCCTATACACTTTCATTCTCCTGTAATACCAATAGCTAATAGTTAGAGAGCAAATGTTCATTAATAGTCCTAATCAGTCGTGCATATACCCATGAACTACGATTTTATCGCCAGTTTCAAACCTACACATACTAAACTCGGCGCTCAAGTTAAAGTAATGCCCCTCATCTTACCATAGTAACCTTCTAGGCACTGAGCCTGGAGGTCGTGGCCCATTACAGCGCCCCTCCCAGCACCTCTGGCAATAATCACCATCTCCGCTGGGCTCTAGAGGGGTGATGCAAGCACACTCTTCAATGAGATAATGCCGACAAAACAGATAGACTCCCGTCCGTGCGGGCTGGGGAAGAATCTCCTGTTCTCTGGTAGCTGGTTCCGAATTGAAGAGGTTACGAACGCCGTTGACGAGCTGCTCTGAAAAGTTCCGTCGAGGATAGCTAGACGCAGATGATTGTCGGTGAAACTCCCTGGTATCTAGATCAAGCTCTGGCGAAGACGAAGAAGGTTCAGACTCGGGTATACGAGGGAACGAGACGAGTCCGCCGGAATAGGAGTCGACAGTAGGAGGCCCGATATAGTTCCCTGCCGTATCGTAGTGATCTGAAGGGTAGGTTTGTCGAAGATTGCGGCCTCGGTGAGACGCAGAATATGCCCTTCGGTTCTGGTAGCTAGTAGCATAACGGCCTGGCTGACTAAAGTTTCCAGAGTAAGAACCGCTTCTAGGATAGTCATTCTCTGAATGAGGGCCACTTCTTCTGGTAAATTTGTTTTCGGGATGCTGGCTACCCCTGGTATTCCCATTGGCATAAGGATAGGAATCGGCTCTGTTGTAAGAAACGGGTGCAGGATAGGAGGAAGCGGTTCGAGGATCTGTGGTAGCATAATACGTTCCGTGAGGACTAGGTCCTTCCAGACTGAGGCCGCACGAGCTCCGGTCTTGCAAAGAATGGCCAGTATCTGTCAGAGAAACATCTCGTGGGAAAACTGAGCCAGGCGTATACGTGATTCCACTCGCAAATGTCGACTCCCTACGAGCATCAACAGCATCATAGCTTGCTAGACCGCTCCCTCGATTTCCAGATCTTCCGTCCTGGATCTGGGACGCGCTCGCAGTGCGTCGATGGGACATATTTACTCTGTCTCTTATACCAAACCTAACCCTCTGTTAGCTCTCACGATCGGGACCAGCAAACGCTCACCTTTTGTCTTGAGAAGCAAAAAAAAATGTGTTTCTTTCCCCTCGGCTTGTGCAATGTGTTTCGGTAGTTATAGAAGATAAGTATGATCACGAGAAGCTATCCTGTCGTACAGGTTACGTTACCGCTTGGGTGTGTGTATTCTTGAGCTTCTCGGAGGGGGATGTTTGTGTGTCTTTGGCAAAGGAATCCAGGTAGAGTCTGACTTGAGCAGGAATCCTTATGTGTTAATATTCGCGGATGATAACGACCTCGTGTCTGGGAGGAGTCGTGTTCGATTGGTCCATCAATGGCATTGTTTCGCTGAACATGGGGTTGGTGTTCGACGCTGAATGGATGCTGCTTGTGTCTTGTGTTCTGTGAAGCTATTGAGCGGGACGAGAACAGGTGGCTTAGTGTTGAAAGGAGAAGAGATATTACAATAATAGAGAAACAATGTCGGAAGGGTATGTCCGGATGTGATACGCTGGTTATTGGGTTGCTCAGGATGGCTGTCAGTCAATGAAGAGGGCAAACCAAAAGGTTGTACTACGAGACACTTCTTTATTTCGCATGGTATTCTGTCCTACAGAGTACAGTGATACGAAGGTAGCTTTACAGCTAGCAACCGTGAATCAGCCCTTTTCCAATGATAAGAAAACATCTTTGGTCTGTTTATTCAGCCTCAGACTCGGAGTCTTCCCAGCTTTGGTCTCGTTCCAGCTTGACGAGAATTGGCTGAATGGTAACCATTCTCCCATTCAGTAACTCAACCCGCTCGTCGTCTGCAACAATGTCACGTATGTTGAAGAGTTCGGCACAGGTCGTGCCGCCAACCATGGGGTCTGGGTTCTGAGTGTCGACGAAGCGCATGTTGAGGGAGATGATGTGAGGATGATGCTGCTGTCGGATCTCGAAGCGAAAGGTATCGCACCATGCCTGTGGGACTACGGCATCGTCGCCCATAGACACGTTTTCAACTTGGGGTACCTCGAGGCCTAGGCTCCTGTCTTCTTCAATACCGTCAATCTCAAACATGATCTTGATGCATATTGCAGTAGAGAAAGGGATCATGGTACAATACACTCGTTCAGGGAAAGGCTGAAGGCTAGAGTAGAGGCCCCCAACCTGCCAGTCATTTTCACGACCGCCATTTCCCATTCGCAACTCAACTTCAGTGCCAGGGCGGTCGAGTCGAAACGGGATGCCCATGCCGACAAGGGCGTGGTAGTGGTTCCAAAAGTGCGACATGTAGTTATTGTGAGGAAAGAAGGCATTCTGGTTTCCAGAGCTCCAATTTGGGCGTCGTATCATGGGGAGATGATTCCATTCTGGGGCATCGACGTCGTTGTAAAGATAGATATGATACTCAGTCGCTGGTATATCACGGACGAGCGTCTCGGAGAGAACAGCCCGGCAGGCAGACACCGATGAATGAGTCTGGGCTACTTCAAGAGCGCGCTGAGTACCCGTTGGACCACGGTCGTTAGTGGTCTCGATCATGATGTTGCGTGCTCGGCTAGGCAGGCTATTTGGGTCAAAGCCCAAGGCCAGAACCCTGTTCCGGGTGGTTTGTCTTCATGATAAGATCAGCTGATATCGCCCTCACAGGCTTGTAGTTGAGAACTTACAGCTCATCCCAGAAACTCCTCATGGTGTATCTTGTCCTTGTTCTTGACTAGAAGGAGATGGTGCGTCGAAAAGATGAAGAATCGCTTTACACCTCTTCATCTTGGATTTTTATACATGAGGTTGGCAAACAGATTCTGAAAGGTGATAACAGAGGCAATAGAGGCAAACGGCATTCATAATGGTCAATACAGAAAATGCTGAACAATGGAAATAAAGATAAAAACGTCCAAGGAATTAGGATTTGGCCTATAGACTCGGTTGTTTGAAAAGCCGCTTCCGTTTGCTATTATTCTTAGGGCGGGCCATGAATTGGAATGGAGCTTTTGCCCTGACACGACACTGATCGAGAATCGTGAAGCGAAGCTGGGCGTTGGAGCACTTTTCCCAGAGCGTGATTACTTAAGCACATCATACCGTAGTAAAAGAATGCTTTCTGCATTCTGATCGAATTTGATTTGTCTATCCGTACCGGCAAACTAGTCGGAGCAATCCGACCTTACGGACCCGGGAAATGTGGGTTCGGCCGGTGCACTGCTCTGCATGGATCGGGGGGTGTAGGGTATCATCAGGTTTCTAAAGAGGGCAATTCCGGCGAAATGTGCACTCGTTACTTTGTCTGCCGTTTCATATCATGTATTATAAGGGGTTGTTTCATGGCCAATATCCTACTACAGTAGTTCAGGTAATTCAAATGTGTGACATGGTATGTCCGTTGAACCGCTGTGACTGAAAAAGCAAACTTGATCTTTTATCCCAGGACAATTCATCCCGGAGAAGAAGACAAAGAGTCTTAAACATGAGACAATAGTCCCGAGAGACAAAGAATTGCCAATCTCTAGATCTCACCCGATCGATCTCGTCATAGTAGTTGCTTTTTGTTGATTGTGCCTGGGTCATCCTGGGTTCATCTGCAAAACAAGATCACTGTCCCACTTGAGCAGAAGAAAAATCGTATTCAAAACTCATTATTGGCTCGTTATTGACGAGAGTTATTCTCACATCTGTAACAAAAAATTCCAGGAAAGACATCCTCGTTTACGTCGCTTGCATATTCTAATCAGCTATGCAGGGGGAAAAGAAAGAAAAGAAAAAAAAAAAAACTCAAAAGTGATACCGCGATCACTTAACCCAATATTGAGCAATTTCGCAGATTTCAGCATAGATTGATTGGAATTGTTGCCCCTAAAGGAGCATATGGAGAGAATTATCCTATATCTAATGCATTGTGTACTTTTATTGAATCTCAGCCCAACTCGAGTCCACTCCTGCGCCTCTTCAGCTGCAATCTATTCTATACTCTTGGCCCTCTTCACAGAAGCAATGAGTATGCAGGAAATTATTTCTGGCGGACTCCATAGATACCTAATCGATGGTAAGAAACCGCAATGAGAAAAGAGATATTCTTCTATTTATATGTGACGCGAACTTCCCCATCCTATAAAGTTGCTGTGTTACATGTCACTACACTCATGCCTAATGTCCTTTTTCGCCCATGATGATATCAAAAGATACAATAGACGAGAGCAAAGCTGTGCAGATTTATGCCTCATGTATAGTATTCTTTGTCCTGACGCCCGTCTTCATTGCTTGCCGGTTCTGGAGCCGCTTAGCAAGGCGGTCGGGCCTGGGCTGGGATGACTGGATCATTCTCATATCTTTTGTAAGTCATATCTCACATCGGTGCAGGAGATACTGATAATGTGACAAAGATTGTTGCTTTAGCCGTGCAGGCTGTTATGATGGTCTCGTGCCATTACGGGTTCGGCCAGCATGTTAGCAACTTAACACGGAGAGACAAGTTAATGGCACTCAAGGTAAGCGACATACAAAGAACTCATAATGAGACTTGTATCTCTTCTTGATATGCTAACCGAACTTACAGTTATTCTACATTGCTCAAATCTTCTACAAGCTCACCATAAATCTCACCAAAATCTCGATCCTCTTGCTGTACCTACGCATCTTTGTCCAACGGTGGTTTCGCACGTGCTGCTACGCTCTCATGGGAGTTATAACATGTTACATGTCCGCAACCATCGCATCGTCCATTTGGCAGTGCAATCCAGTCAGAGGTGCCTGGGACACGTCGGTCCAGCCGACCTGCCTCAGTCTAACCAGAAATTGGCACGCAAACGCTGGTTTCTCCATCGCGACGCATGTTTTGATATTACTGTTGCCTATGCAGCCTATTTGGAAGAGCAAGTTGTCTGTGACTCACAAGCGAGCACTCATGATGGTGCTTACCATTGGTGGTGGTGTGTAAGTGAAACTCTAGGCTGGACATGACAATTAAACTTACTGTTTTCTAGTGTTATAGTCATGTCTATTGTGCGCATGACAACCCTCAAGTTCTCGGCCAAAAGTCCCGACACTACCTGTACGTCCATTGGGTGTGTACAAACCGTCAAATACGCTGACAGATCCGTGTAGACGATATCGCGTCTACACTATGGACCATTGTCGAACAGAACTTGGGTATAATCTGCACATGTTTGCCAATGTGCCGCATACCCCTCATGATACTCTTCACACCATGGTTTCCTGGGTCGAAAGTATCTACTTGTGATGGCTCCCAGCTCACTGATCGACCTCGAGGACAGCCCGAAGCTTGGAAACCGTATGCTGGGCCTAGGAACGCACAAGGGATCACACGGAGCATTGTAATTTCAAATGAAGAGTCGAGTGAGGAACTCATGCTGGACTCTCTGGATAGAACTGGCACATTGTCGACCTTGGTAAGCGACGCTGGTGCCATAAGGAAGACTGTTGAATATGGTGTCACATATCACACCAATCCAGCAGCCAACACCTGACGCTGTACACGATTGGCTTCATTTGGCGAGCAGTAAGATACTAACATGTGAACGTATATGGCAAAAGTGCTTTTGTTTTGGAGTTGATGAGGCGTTTGGGAATAAAATTATGTAGCGGAGGATTGGGTCAAGGGAGTAGAAGGTGACTTGATAGAATAGTTTCTTTTGTACAAATGATATACACTAGATAGAACAAAAGCGAGACTAGCTCATGCCCTCCATAAACTCGACTCGATCAAGAATCATCTGCCTGTAGCCCATATACTCCTTTAGGCCCTCCCACTCAGGCCCCGACTCTTCTCCATGCCTCCACGGTTCTTTAAAACCCCACGCGCAAGCAATCTTGTCCATTGCCGCTCGCTCTTCTTCCCTTAGCCATCTCATTCGTAGCGGCGTGCCCGGTGCCCAAGTTACACGCTTCATCTGGTCCTTGTTACTAAGTTTGGCGATCAGACCCATCGATCCTACAACCAAGAAATAACCAGAGATACCGGCAACACCAATGCCAGTTGCGGTGGACATGTCCATGGTGTTTTGCCAATAGGCGGCATATGCGGATGCAAGGCCAAAGATGCCAAAGGGGAGAGTACCCAGGGCAAGAGCGGGAGTAGTGGTATGTTTGAGGAGCTTCTGTCGCTTAAATGCGGGAAGACTGAATGAAGCTTCTACGATGCCCAACGCAGAGTCCAGGTTCTTGGCATCAATGGCAGTTTGCAGGGCCATATCTGCAATGTCCTTCTCAATAGCCTTGACTGCAGCGTTGGGATTCGAAGCAACGTATTGAACCACGCCATTCTTGACAACTGGCTTCTTCTTTGTCGCAAACATTTCGAGTACCGTGGGGAGGGATTCGGGTCGGCCAAGAGTGGCCTGGGTAGCGACGTAAAGCTCAAGGTACTCGGGTGTTATCTCGACATTGGGTTGCGAAATGATTGCGTATGCCGCGTATGAGATCCTCTTGACGCTATCCGCGAGTTGTGCATCCATCGTAGTCGGCCTCTGGCCGGTCCGCTCTGCTCCCAGTTCCATGAGCTTGGATGTCGATGCTCGCGACTGAGCCTCAGCTCTCCGAACATGGGATTGGAGGGCCTCAGCAGCCTTGAAACATGTTTGGAGGGCTGCAACTGTCAATTGCTTTGCTGGAATTCCGTCCGTTGAAAGAAATTTGTCCTTGGCGCTCTCCACGATTGTTGCTAGTTGTGCCGGGTCGGTCAATTGCCTGGGGACTTTGGTGGTATCGTTTGGCTGGATATTAAGGTCTGGATATGTCGATGAGGTTGTAGCCCATCGTACGCTTGTGGTCTTAATCGTAGACTTTCGGCCATTGTGAACAGTTGCTAGAAGCGCTGCGCTGATGAAGGCTTGGTTGGTGATTGTGGGTGCTGGCGTAAGAGCGCATCGATAGCACACATTGCTAATGTGCCTGGGGGCTGCTCGTGACATTTTTTTTTTTCGGTATCTCGAGACAGTGCTTATGATATTCGTGTGTTCAGAGGTCACAGGTATAGATCTGGCTCCAATTGAGCGAGTCGTCCGCTCGAGCGAGGTTTCTTCTCGTCGTTGATGCTATTCAGAAACCGACTTTGAAATTCGCAGCCCAGAATATGCGAGCGGGAAGACCCATTTCTGTCATTGGTGGACAGGCTTTGATAGGCTGTTCATCAAGACGACTAGGTAGGTAGAGCCTATAAACTTACTTAGCGCATCAGAATGTTGGATTTTATAAGTTTCCAACTCCTAGACTACCTATCTAGGTATCTACTGAGTGATGTTTCCAGACTAGATCTGTAGGTTCGGGCAGAAATATTCTGATTAGGTGTTGCTCACTTGGATGATCATAGCTGTGGGTGAATGATTATGAGTATCTTAATACAGAACTGGTTCGAATCAGTTCTAAAGACTGGCCCGCCTGACTTGCAGGCATGCCTCCGCTATCTTCAGGGAACTTGGGTGCTGGAAGAAAGCGGGGCTTCAGCCCAGCGTGTCCACTGTAAAGTAGCGGTGCTGCCTTTCTTCACGGCGTAAGACCATGACGAAGCATGAGGTGGCTCTTGCCTTTGGGTACCAGAAGAGACTCGGCGTCCCCAAAGCTCAACCTTGACCTTTACTCTTCCGCTCTTTTAAACACTGACTCATATATATCAAAGACTTCACCTTAGAATTCAGGACACCCCCGATCTCATTGTTGTGTGGACCCTTCCGCTAGAACGTCCGAAGACCCCGGCGAGTCTCAACGGCCTGGGCTCTCATTCATTTCGCCCAACGACGTCCATGTCGTCAACACCACCTCCGACATTGTCACGCCTGTAAAACGACTTCGCGATGCCTCCTCCGCCACCTCCGCC
>JAJJWN010000235.1:0-32487 GCA_021655885.1 Fusarium abutilonis
GGTTTAGGGTAGGGTAAGAATCGGGCATCTATATATCGATATCTATAGGCTGGTCCGCTAAGCTCCCCGGTTGAGGGGGGTTCCTAGGGGGAGCCGATATAGTAAGTGGTTCTGCTTTAGTATTAATCTGACGATAGAGATAATAGAAATAGGGAGTAGGAATCTTCTCGGGATAAGGTTTAGTTTTTCAATTATAGGGTAAGGTTTTATAAGATACTTCGTTAAAGTTTCTAGGTTCCCTGTAGTAGATAGATAGTTAGAATGATTCCTTTAATTGGGGTAATATATAAAAAAAAAATAGAGAATTTTTTATTTAGCGGTCCCTTAATAGTAATTATATAGGCAGTCTGCTTTCCTTTAAAATTATTCTTTAGTCCTCTGGCACTGTCAGCTTGATTACAGGTGCCTGCCAGTGGCCCTACAGCTCCCCTATCTTCTTATCCCTTCTATCCCCCCCTAGGGGGTACGGGCTTCCTTAAGTATTAGCAGAACGGCAGTCTATTATTAGTTAAGGGTCAGATATAGCCTTTTCTAGGCTTAAATTGCTTTAAATGGTCTTTGTGAAACTCCAGTCCTCTTACTCCTATGATATCGGATCTATCTAGATTCTCTAGTAAATATAAACTTCTCCCCGTCCTTCCTTTTACCCGGAATAGTCCCCTCTACTTAGGTTGCAGCTTAGGAGGTTTCCCTTCCTAGGCCACTATTACTAATCCTCCTGGTTCTAACCTATTAGTAGCTTATAGTTTATATTTTGCAGTCCTATTAGCTATCTGTAGTCTTACCGAGCTCTATGCCCTCTCTTAGTCCTTTTCCTGTCTGGCTATATATATTATTACTAGGTTAGTATGGTTAGGTTTATCAGTCGGTAGGAACCTGCCCTTTCCTACCGATCTTTATAGGTTCTAGACTGTTAAAGGGGTATAGACAGCCATAATAGGATACTTAGGTTGCACTCCGAATAGGATCTCGGCTGGGCTCTAGCCTAGGTTCCTTATCTACCTATTGTTTATCGACCTAGACACCCTCCCAAGGTTCTTATCCCACTAGTCCCTAGTAATATATATCTTTCCCAGGACTGTTTATACTACTCTATTAGTAATCTCTACTATCCCTATAGATCGGTATGCCTTTAAAGGTACAGTTATAACTTCTATACTAATTAAGCCTGCGGCTAACTTAAATTTATTTAATATAAAAGCTAACCCTAGATCTATATAGAAAATAATTAGCACTATGGTAATAAATATATACTACTATTCTATATATTGGCTAGCCTTATTAGCTCTAGTAGACTTAGTCGGCCAGATCTAATAGTACCTTAAGAAATAATTAACTAGGACTAGTAAGAATTTATATCCTCTTTGCAAGATAGGGAAGGGTCTAATATAGTTAATTCCTACCACTTAGAGAGGCTTAAATATAATAACCGGTTAGTCTAGGGCCCTTTTCTTTACTGCAGTATATTAAGCATACTTCTAGCAGCCTTTAATATAGGAGACTATATCTTTCGCTATTTTAGGCCAGTATATACTTATATTTAGGATTTATCTTATAGGGTTAATCCTAAAGTGCCCTGCCTTATTATAAGTTAGGCTAAGTGCTTCTGCTACTTGGGTCCTAGTAAGATACTTTATTTAGGTATTACTGCCGATATCTCGGTATAGGTCCCCTTTTATAATTTAATACTTTAAGGCTATATTTATAACTTGTCTCTTTTTATGCCTATTTAGTAGGTTACTTATGGTCCCTATCTCTAGGTACCTCTTTACCTCTATATACTATTTATCAGTCTCCTATAGTTAGGTTCTCTTTAAAGAAAAGGTCGTAGTAGAAATAATAATACCTAGTAGTTTAATGTATCTCCTCCTATAGTAATATCCCCTATTAATAGGTAGGAGTGCGGTAAGTATTTCTAAGGTATTGGCTCCTAGATAGCAGTCGGCGGTTGCCATAAAGCCTATTATGCCGTTAGACTAGACCTAATGCCTCTACATCTTAGTTTTTAGTGGCCTAGTAGCATAAAAGTTAATTAGGCAGGTATCTACCTATCCTATTACCTCTTCTGTTCTATTTATCTCTCTTTGCTTCCCTTTTATAAGCTTAGTATAGCCTCCTAAACCGTCCTTTTATACCTATTCCCCCTCTGGTGATATAAACCCTAAGCCTGCGAGCTTGCCTGGGTCTAGGCAGTTATCTAAGGGAAAGATGGTCCTCAATAGCCTATTGGCTGCTTGGTTCCTCTTCCCAGGTATATATTCAATCCGAATGTTTAGTAGTTACAGCTCGGTTACCTACCGGGCATAAATACTCTTATAGCCTATTAAGTCTAGGAACTAAATAAGCGGCTTATGGTTAGTAAATACAGTCGATAGCTTTTTGCTTTAGAAGTAATAGGGATACTGTCGATAGAACTTAACTATAACTAGGAGCTTTTTTTTATAGGTCCTATAATTTCTTTAGGTTTTAGTAAATAGAAATGAGTTATATACTATAGGGTACCTTATGCTATCCTCTCTCTTCTATAAAATTATATATCTACCGGCATACCCTAAGGCATCTATATAGAGTTTAATAGGCTTATCAAACTGGAACCCAAATATGTCTACCACCTCTCCGACTTTCTCCCGCAGCAATATAAAGGATGCCGCTTCGGAGGGCCCCTATCTCCACTCTATATCACCGGTAAGTCTAGTAAGGGGTCGAGAGAGTTCTCTATAGTTCTTTATCTATCTCCTAATGGGGCCCAGGGTCCCTAGAAATGCCCAGACCTCCGTCTAGGTTTTTAATACTAGGAATATTTTGATCTTCTTAGTGCGATCCTTCTTAATCCTTATTACCCCCCTAATCCGGTAGACCTAGCCTACCGCTAGTATCTTATCTATACCTAGGTATACTTTCTTAAAACTGATCTTTATTAGGGTCTATAGCAGCCTTGGCAGTAGATATTATTTAATAAACTCCTATTATTCCCTAAATGTCCGGTGCTTTATGAATATGTTATCTATATATGGGTCGACTGCGGCTATAGCTCTAGGTTCCCTAGGTTATAGGAAAGAGGGTTCTAGGAGGGAAGAAGGGATAGCCCCTAAGGCTAGTCGTATAACTTCGGTTATTAAGAACGCTATACTCTGGGTTCCCTACGGCATATAGGTAGGTTAAAGTTAAGGGAATCTATCGATTGAAAATGTAAAAATGTGCCTCTATGCGGGGTCAATCGGGATAGACCAGTATATATGTTTTAGATTAAAGGAGCTAAAGGATCTTATATAGGGGTCTAATAGGTTTTTATAAACCCAAGCCAGGAAAGCCAGAATATAGCCAGGTATCTCTTCCTTAACCCGGCTATAGTTAAATATAAGCCTATACTCAGCCTAAGGATCCAACTTATCCTTCTGCATTATTACTGGTTTAGCAGCCCAGTCAGACAGACAGCCGTTAGCCGCCAAAGTAAGTTCATATATTCCAGTATTAATTCCCTCCTAAATCAGCCGGTTTAACCAATATCATTAGGGCTCATTCCATGCCTTCCTTAGGGATCGGTTCTAAGGTTTCAGGCCATCTACTAGCCTTAAAGCGTAGGTATATAAGTCTATAGGAGGGATATCGGCAATAGAGTCAGCTCCTAAATCCCGATACGTCCAGAATATCTGCTACACCTCTTCCCTTAAATAATCAGGCACTAGAGGGCCTAACCGGATACCACTATTCTTAAACCAGTTAGAAACTCAGTCTAAAGGAGTATAGATATTAATATCTTATTATAATATTTACCTTAAAGTAGGGAACGGACTGGTATTTTATACTATAGGTCCCGGCTAGGTATTAATAGTTAATAGTTTAATTGACTTTTATATTCCCTCCCTAGCTACTGAGAAATATCCCAGTATAGGGTCCTCCTCCTATAGTATGCCTAGGTATCCTCCCTTAATCTCGGCTGCAGAATAATATAAGTTGATTATGCTTATCATTTTATATTAACTTCTCTAGGTTTTAGTTCTTATTAGTCGAGGGGCATGCCCTATTAATATAATAATAGGGTCTAGCGCGAAATATAAATATAGTTTATATATTCTTAATACTAAAGGACCTATGTCCTTGAGTATTTTAATAATATACTTAGGTTATTGCTATAAGCTTAGTTTCCCGAATAGCTAGATCTACTAGGCGATATGTCAGTGGTGGTGTCTTCGTCTTTAGACTCTGTCTTAGATAAGCTCTTAACTTAGATTCTTTGGCTTAAGCGGGGTGCTAATAATAATAATTAGCTAGATTTTATAATTCTCTCCGGTCTTTAAATAATAAGGCGGATCTCTCCTCGATTAGGATCCCCGATAGTTAAAGTGCTCTTCCGTATATTAAGCATAGCCTGGATATCCTATAGCTATGGCAGTCCTAGCAGTAAGGGCGTGTTGTCTGGTCCTATTGAGTTAATCTAGGGATGCACTAATGCCTACTGTCGCCAAACCATACCGTTTACTACTACCTTTAGCTTAACGAAATAGGTGACTAGAGTGCGCTGGCCCCTAGCCATTTTGATCTTGATGTCTCTAAACCTAATAGCAGCTAGGCTCTATATAGGAATTGCCAGCTTCCGGATTAACCTTTTAGATATAATATTAACCTCGGAACCCTAATCGGCCTGCGCAGCTCCTGCGGGCAATATATACATACTGATATATTCCCGGCCAAAGTAAAGGGATATGTCTACTTGGAAAGTCTTAAGGGCAGATAGGAGCCGTCCCAATCTAATGGTATTTACCTAACGGGGATCTATAGTCTCTGCGCTATTTACCTTAATAGTCTCTCGTCTAGGCTTCTTCTTTCTCTTTATCTTCTGGGAACTTAAGTATCGAAACTGTTTAGCCCCCTTTAGGCTGATTTGCCAGAACTTACTTAAATTTATCTAGACTACGATTTATTCCGCTAGATTTAGCCAGTTAAAGGGGCCCTTTCTAGTATGTGCCTAAGTTTCTATTAGTCTACTCTTAGGTTTTTGCATTCTCTGTGAACCCGCTTATGGCATATTTAACTTAGGTAGCTAACTTTTAGATTATTGAGGAGAGGGTTTTAGGGCTTAGTCTTCCGCTTATCGAGGCTTAGGTTTAGGCTCTAGAACGCTTTATTTAGGTCGCTTATGTGCTGGTTTTGGTCCTTAAAAACGTCGCGAAGAAGTCTAGGATAGGCCTGGTTTGGGGCCGCGCTCTATAGTCTGTTGGGGGCGGCTATCTGGCATAGCTCTACGTTCCCCCCGGTCTGGCTGCTCTCTCCTTGAGATGGGTTTTTCTGGGCCGGTGGCCTGCCAGTCCCTTAACGACCCTCCTGGTTTCCACCTGCTCGGTACCTTCCTCCTTAGCCTAAGGGATTGACCTCTATCTTCCGATACTGGGTTTAAATTAAGCACTATTGGGATAGCTATGGGGTTAGACTGCTCCCTGGTCCTTATCCTTTTCTTCTCTTGCCTAATCCCGGCAGCTATTATAAGTATAATAGCTAAACCCTTAACCAAGTTATCTAAGTCTAGACCTTTACCGTCGGCTATATTAACGGCTCCTCTATTTATAAGAGCGGACATAAAACCTGCCAGCTTGCCTTAGTTAAATATCCCAGGCTCTTCTAAGTTGCCTTTATCTTCCTTGGTATTATCCTCTCTGGGAAAAGCCTCCTGAGCTTTTAGCCTGGTTATATCCGGATCTAAAAAGTCTGCTGCTTTAATTATAACGCACCGTACTAATAGCGTTCCCTTTGCCTTAATCGGGGTATCCGGTTAAGATAGGGGAAAGGGGTAATAAGAGAGGTCAGGTTTAGAACTAAATGGCGATGGGAGTTCCGGCGGGGTCTCAATTACCTCTATATCTAAACCCTGGGAACCTTCTGCTTTTATAAACTAACTGTAGTATAGCTAAGCTGACTGTATATTAATAATCCCTTGTGGAGGGTTTTGCGCTTTAGTATATATATTAGATGGCTAAATTAAAGCCTTTAGGTAAGCTCTTTCTTACTGAAATAAAGGGGGGTTCCTATATTTATTTCCCTTATGCCCTTCCTGCCCATACTTTATATAGATGAATACTTCCTTTTAAAGGGATTGGGACCTATTTATAAAAGGATTCTACGAACTTGACTGAGGTGGTAAACTTGCTATCCCTGAATTCTGGGTTGTCTACCGGGAGAATCCCTCTCTATTTCTCTGGGGTCCTAGTTGAGGCTGTACCTGGGTAGTTATAGTGCTACCTAGATTTTAAGGGGGGTTAGGTCTGTTTTAAACTGGGGCAGAGGTAGCGGGAGCGTTCCGAGCTGGCTGTGGGTTTTATGTCGGATGCTCTATAGGGTTAGGAGCAGAAACTGGCCTAACGGGAAGTATAGGGGTCCGGGCTGGCTGTTTAGCTGGTATATTAAATCTTACCGATCGGGGAGCCGACTACTTCGGGTTAACCTTAGCATACTGAGAAATTAGCTGACTGTTGTAAATAGATTGTGCGGGGGTTAAGGTGCCAGATATTGCTCCTGCGCTTGCCTGCCTGAATGCCTGAGCTAGCGCCTGATCCGGAGCTATTTTAAGCTGTTGTTTAATTAGCCGCTCTAATATCTTGGTCTGAGCCTGAGAAGCTGTATCCCGAGCCATCTTGTCTCTGGCCTTAAGAATGTCTTGGGATCGGACGACGCACTGGTAAGCCGCTTTTAATCCCGGAGCTGATAATGCTGACTGGTTTACGGCTTCCTGCCTTATGGCTGGGTCGCGCAGCCTTGAAATGAAATTCTTAATAAAGATCTTAAGTGAATACTGCTTTAACTCCTTTAAGGGTCGGTTAGAGGAAGTATCTATATCTCTGCCGCTAACCTGATGAAGAGTAGCTATAGTTTGCGTATAGTATGTAAATAGCGGCTTATCTGGCTTCTGTTTTAAAGTGGTTTTAACTGGTTCTGATTCCTTATTAACTATATGGGCGGGGAACCGATCCTTTAGAGCGGTAGTTACGATCTTTAATTCTTTGGCTGTAATAGGTTCCTTAGAGTCCTTATCGCATACCTTGTCCAGAATGGGTTGCAGATAGGCGGTGCTGTCCAAGAATGTAGCAGTGGCTCCCTCTGTAAATATAGCAATCGCTTGGAGTATGGTCCGTGGATCGGGCTTCTTACGGGTCCTGCTGGCAACTTATAAGCTCTATATGAGACGGGATAGCCATCGGGCTGCGGCTGAGGATCTATTGTAGGTGCCTAGCTCTGCGGCGGTAGGCAGCCGAGCGGGTTCCGCCATGGTGATGGGTTCTAACGAGATGGTTAATAGAACGGACTGGGGTGGGTATAGGATATATCTTATAGATGAGGATAATAGGTAATCCCAAGATATTAAAGGTTGCTTTGAATTAGGGGTTGATAATAGGGCTCCTTTAATAATAGGAGATGGACTTAGGGTTGTAATGTGGCCTTAGGCTTAACTGGGTCCTGAAGTAGGGTTCTGGTCCTGTAGGTCTAACTGGTTTAACTATTTAAGTAAACTGCTTTAAGTAAATTCTGTAGGCATAGGATATTCTGATAGATGGAGGGGTATACTAGGGAATGGAGATAATAAACTGGATAATAAGATTAATAGAGGGGATGGTATATGCGATGGGGTTGGCTTACGGAGCCTAATAGACGACTCTAGGGTTGGTTCCTGGGGTCTTATACTAGTAATATATAAAGGTAGGTTTATAATAATAGGATTAAGGTAAAACAGATA
This sequence comes from Fusarium abutilonis, assembly GCA_021655885.1. Classification (NCBI taxonomy): domain Eukaryota; kingdom Fungi; phylum Ascomycota; class Sordariomycetes; order Hypocreales; family Nectriaceae; genus Fusarium; species Fusarium abutilonis. Next base: position 7,724 of record JAJJWN010000235.1, read on the forward strand.
ATAGATTAATAGTTTCTAGCTCTAGGTCGATAGGCCTAGGGATCCCTTTTGAGTTCCCTAGCGTGATTACCAGAATTGTTTGGGTTTAATGATAATATAGGAGAGAGCTTATTATTTCTAAGTTTCTGAACCGGAGGTTCCTATTTAAGTTAGAATCTAACCTATGGAAGGTATATTCTACACCTGGGTCCCCGTGCCCTGGCACCTGCCCCTTTATATACGGGAAATGTCGAGAAGGGGAGGAGGTGGTGGTGGACCTTGGTGGACGAGACCATCGTTCGGGGGAACTATTTGTAATTTCTTTCTCAGGTAGCTCAACTTATCGTGAACAATATCAAGTTCCAATAGGAAGGATCAAGAGACAACACCTTTGCCTTGGAGTTGATCGTCTATGAATGGTCGTCTCTGATCCTCGTGATGTATGCAGAGGGTTCTGTCAACGCGAGAACTAGGTGATGCTTACACGGTAGGTAATTAAGTGGACGCATCAAGGAGATGATTGTAGTCAACGGCGATGATGTAAAAAACCAGCAATACCTTAACAAGAATGTTAGTCTTGCAAAATTGAAAATATAAAGACGGCGAGGATGATGCAACCTCTGTTGGGCTGAGGCCCATGTTAGCGGAGGTAGGTAGGTGAGGTAGGTAAGAGCGGCCGGCTGGGAAGGCTACAAGGAGATAGAATGGAATGGCCAGGAGAGACTTTCCTGGGAAAGGGACGGAAATTGGAAGGCAGGAGTGCCTTGCGGCTCAACCGGTACAGTTAGTACTTTCTCTCCCCTGCACCCCGGATCTTTTTATGACAAGACCCCTCAGTCTTTACATCTACAAGTACTACATTTGAACGCGTAAAAATATGTATATAAATTTTTTCTTTTAAATTAATCAAAGTTGGACACTTTAAAACTCATGGTTTATCTATTCCTTGCATCTATCGTGCATTCACACCGTGAAGTAATCCATTACTTCGAGCCTTGTGGTATAGACGGGAAACTAACGATGTGCGTGCATCAACACGTACCATGTACTTACTCTTCAGTTTGGAGTTGTTTTCAAAGCCCTGGTCTAGCGTCGAACAATGACAGAATAACAGAGAATCCATTGGAAATTCAAGGGTCCTTGGGTCCAAGAAGAGATTGAATGTCTTAGGGATGATTGGCAATCATGCTGGCCAAACCGTTGCATGCCCATAACGTTTCATGAATCCAATTTCGACCTTATCCTGTCACCTGCATTTGGGCGGAATGGGTTGAGATATTCCCAATACCAACTGGTCGTTGAGCCTGTACCTCTACTATGTGCTTCCGGAACACAGCCCGAGTATTTGAAGCATGATCTCCGACCGGTACCACTTTTCTCATCATATTAATCCCATATTGCCCTTGCTCTTGTATGTATCCTATTGGATACCACCGACAATTTTGATGACAATGCCAACCTACCACCAGTGCACGAGCCTATGGGCGTGCCGTTGACGCACATCTGTGCGGGCTGAAACATGGACTTGAGCTTATCGAGATTGGATGAGAAGGAATCGGAGCAGTTCATGATCAGTTCATGACGTGCAACGCGCTTAAATGCTCTAGCACACGAATGGCAACACTGAAGTACCAGTATTCAGGACCGTGGGTGTCATCATTGGCGTTTCGAAGCCGCGGCGCGTCTGGATGGATGAGGTGGCTGGGAGGTCGCCTGACGGGCCGAGCAGATACTGTCATTGTTGGGAGCAAGGGTAGTCGGTGTTATCAATGACAATCTGTATACGCTAGGTATTTGGATGAGTCTTTTCAGCCTGATTGGCTCATGTTTCTTTGATGCATTCCAACCTATCTTGCAACACTTTCCTGCACTTGCTGATAAAGCGTCCTCAACCTATCTCTTGTCGTTTGATTGAAGCCTGTGTAACTTTTGCCAAAAAAAAAAAAAAAAAAACAACATGAGCTCTGAAGGCATACGTCCTCCTATATCCGAGAAGTAAGCATCTCGCGAACTTCTTGACATGGCTGTTGATATTTGCCAGCCGCCGACAATTTGTGCTGGGTAAGCGCCGTCCAGTACCGAGTATCTTAATAAGGAAGCGAATATGGAAGAAACAGATGCATTTTTTCTTTTCCGGAAGTCCAATTGGTAGCTCAATTGAAGATAGGTAGTCAGCACTGATCGAAACATATGATGCACACCAACGATATTAATGTGAGTTATGGCGAGCCCCTAAGAAAGCACACAGCTCTTGACGAACAAACGCTTATTCAGTGCTAATAGGCCATAGGTAAGGAGTAGAACAAAAGCCATGTTTTTAATGAACATCGGCGTAAAAATCATGGATATTGTCTTGTCAGTGATGATGAATCCGTAGGGCAGAGGGATTTATATACATCCCAGCTTGAGGATAATTGGGCCTCCCCGCTTCCTTAATTGAAACAAATGCACTCACTAGCCAAGCAGAACCCATGACCTCCTCGGTAGTTCGTTACGAGGCATTAAGTTGATAGATTTGTTTTACCGACGCATATCTACCTCTCGGAGGTAGTGATGCGACTCATTTCGGAATATAGACAGACCTGCAGCCTTCTAGTCTTTCTTTGTTGATCTTATGGATCGTGAATATTCTTTTCCCGCATTTTCAACCAGAATTCTTTGCTAATGGCCGAATTTCGCTTTGCCAAGTTGCTTCGCCTCTTTCTGTGGTCATTCAGTATGCTGCCGGCTCAGAATTGAGAGCTGGAGATGCCCCGAGAATTGAGGCTTCACTATAATCCAATGTTAGTGGTGTGAATCGCCCATAAGTCCCAGCAATATCAAATCATATTGATTTCCGTGTCAACCCTTATCTATTTCTATCCCAGGTGAGACACAACCGGATTCTAATCCTATATATAGATGCCCTATTTGACCAACAGAGATCAACAGTCTCTTTTGCAAAATATCAGTCTTCTCCGCGTGATAGACGTCCACCAGAAGAGGAAAACGCAATCCCATCATGTTCACAGGCCTCTGACACAGCCCAGCGGTTAAGTGAACCGCTCCACGACTGAATCAGGTTGTCACTCCTCCAAATCTGCCTTTTCTGCCTACAAATTCACTCTCAAGATCAGAATGCCAATCGCAGAGAACTTTCCTCTTCAAGAAGCTTCTATGACGGTTTGAGGCCCACAACAATCACTCCACCACTGTGAAGTCGACTATCATCGCGCAGCTTCATGAATGCCCGGAAGAGGCTGCGTTGAACTTACAAAGGGCGGTGAATGTGACAACTCTTGGTTCCAGCCCCTGAGATGATTCATCTACTACCCTCCTCAAGATTTCTAGCTTCTGAGTGGATTGCATGCCTCTCGTATATGGCCAGTAAGGCTAACGACAGACTGAAATACGCAAGCTCACTACCCAGCTCACACCCTCACCATGTTTCCCGACCTCCCCGGCCAATAATGGACTGGCCGGTGTCTGCATCTTGAGGGCCTCGTCTACCTTGTATCTCAAGTCACCATCTTGTACTCTTTAGAAACTTTGACTAGAGGCGGCCCGACCCGCCAGTAGAGACTTGATTCCCCCGAGGGGCCCGCTGCTGAAGTCATCTGAGATTAGATCCTGTACCTCATTCGTCTGCAAATCACAGCTGCCAACAACACCAACGCACAGCCCCTCGCACCAAACCTGTACTCGGGTGTGATCGGAAGCCCATCTACAGGGATCACCGGCCATTACGCTTCGAGTTGGCTGCATTATGTAGCCTACTCTAGGCTGGCAGTGGGTAGATCGAAAGTTATGTACCTACTTGCAATAGATGTGGCGTTGGTAAACGGTTGTCAGAGACTAAGTGCCGCGCGTATGGCGGCTCTGGAAGCCTTTGGCGCGCATCCACTTGAATACATATTAAAGAGTCGATGTGATATGATAGATCAGTTCCGACAAGATATGATCAAGATCTGGATCTATGGGCCCAAAAATACATGTCAAGCGCAACATGGAGGAGTATCCCAAATCTCTTCAATTCTCGACATTATAGCTGCTGATCTTCCAACTTACTTTTTCTGAAAATTACTTAAACTGCAAAGATGGAACTTCTGGCTGTTTTCAACCCAGCTAGTCGAGAAAAGTTCGAGGACTTTTTCTCAATTGCCTATCATTTTGAGGATACAACAAAAATTGTCGGCTTGTAAGATCTAATTAACAAGCCATGCTACCTGCGCTGAACCCAAGAAGAATGTTCTCCATCGAGGCGATCTATGTTTGGGTTGACTGGTGAGCTCTATTGCGAGTACGAGACATGGACTAAGAACAGGCTTATAAGGAGCTTTCTAAGCACTTGACCAGTTTTATGGAGCAATACCTGTACTTTGGCGTTTGAGGAACTTTAAAATTTTCAGGAAGAGTGAGCAACCCTGAAAGCGAAGACATATTGAAGCTCAACGGACAAAGAGCTTGTAGGAACACCCATGTAGATACAACAACATCAACGCACAGCTTCCAACACCTTGTTGAGCCACTCTCTCTAGTTTACTAGTAGTCTGCTGTAAGGTAATACAGCACATCGTTTCGGCAATAAATAATTTATGTAGCAAAGAGATGATCTTTCGAGATCGGGTGATGTTGAAATTAGGTTGATGCTTGTAATCCTACTGCGTAGGTATGTACAGAGTACCTAATCCTAGTTCGCCCTACATTAGTGGTCCCGAGTAAAGATTGATCATTGATAAAGCCCCATACTTATCCAGTATGTTCTATTAGTTCAATTAGTTCAATTATTTTCCCTTTATCTATCGGACTGAGCAATGTCACTTCATGTTGCATACAGGCTGGGCTAAGAAAGACTGGCTCTGGAGTAACTATTCTAGGTACGTCACACAACCTGGCTTGAGAATTCAACAAATATCTATCACACCTCATATTGAAAGTCGAAAGACATGAACAGACCATAGACCATTGTACAGCCTAAAGATCTGAGGAACTATGGATCGTTATCTTATGGTTATGATCTAGACCTATGGTGGTTTGATGTCGAATGAAGTCTCCAATATTGCTACATAACAGAATTTACGAAATTACTGAATCACTCACTTTTAAACTACCTTGTGCTGATGGTGATCTTGACTAACTAGGTATGAGGTTTTGGACCGTCCGGGGCTCATGTAACCTTTCACGTTCCTTTTGCCCCTCACGACAACCCCCACCTTGACTTTATTTGGAGGCGATGACGTCTCATCACTCATCTCCCTTCTCTTCTTACACTCACTTGTAACTCGACCCAACAACTCCCAATTAATCATCTTCTTATTTAAGGGTTCTCGTAATTTCATCTTCAGCGGTAATGTCTGAACGCACTGTTCTTATTACTGGTGCTACCGGCCTTCTGGGCCGGGAGGTTTCTGCGGCCTTTGGGCTTAAAAACTGGACTGTTAAAGGAACAGGCTATTCTCGTGCAGATGGAATCAACACTCTCAGAGTTGATCTTAGCAAGGAGAGTGAAGTAGCAGATGCTCTAGATGAAACCAAGTTCGGATGTCCCTCCCTTGAATAGCGCGCTCATAGTAGACTAACTTTGATATCTCATCATTTCAGGCCTCAGGTTATCGTTCACTGTAAGTTATTCAACGCTCTTCGTTAGTTCTGATATCTAACTGCGGCTTCGTTCAAAGGTGCTGCTCAGCGTTTTCCCGATAAAGTTGACAAAGATCCCGAGGGTGCTAGGGCACTCAACGTCGCAGCGAGCAAGGCACTCACCAAGCTGGCGGCAGACAGGAACATCTTTGTCATCTATATATCGACTGACTATGTGTTCCCTGGCGTCCCAGGAGATGCTCCGTACGAGGTTGATGCCGAGCCTCGACCAACCAATCTCTATGGTCAGACAAAGTTAGACGGTGAGCGTGCCGTCCTAGACACCCTAAAGGAAGCTGGCAAGGAGGGTTTGGGCGTTGTTCTTAGAGTTCCTGTCCTTTACGGAAACGCTGAGACGCCAGCCGAGAGTGCAGTCAATGTTCTAATGGACGCTCTGTGGAAGGCACAAACACAGGGAGCTGAAATTACCATGGACCACTGGGCGATTCGATATCCTACAAACACAGAAGACATTGGGCGTGTCTGCCACGGTATGTTTCAATCTGCTTTACTCACCTCGTCGAGAACCCGCACATAAGAACTCTGAGTTTGCTGACAGAAAATGCAAGATATATCTGTCAAGTACCTCGAAACTCCAAGCAGTGAACGGGCTTCTCTTCCTCGAATCCTCCAGTTTTCGTCTGAAGACCGAATGACAAAGTACGAGATAGTCGCGCTGTTCGGTGAGATCATGGGTCTGTCAACGGAAGGGATCAAGCCCAATACCGAAGGGAATGATCCAAATGCCAGTGTGCAACGGCCTTATGACTGTCACTTGAGCACAAAGGCTCTGAAAGACTTGGGAATCGATGTTTCGACGTGCGACTTCAAAGGCTGGTGGAGGCGTGAGGTCCGCGCGTTTCGCAAATAAGGACGCGTATCTTTTGTCCTCCAGTAAGAGTTGTTGGTCCTGGAGGAGACGTGTTCTGGAGTGACAGTTTCAGATGAGATGATCATTCTACTCGGGTTGTGTTGGGTGGTAGAAAAGGGGTAATGTCTTGGATCTTAAACGGGTCATAACTTGGGGCAAGAAAGGAGCAAACCTCGAAAACGTTTACCTTCATATCATACATTATGGGAAGGTTTCTTCTTCCTTAAGCATGTCGATTGTGGTAATAACAGAATGCCAGTGCCTGATTCATGTGCTTTAAATTTGCTGGGAGCGATCGCTCAGAAAGACTATCAGTGGTTCTTTACTCTAGAAGCCTCCTTTTGAGAAACCAGGAGTATTATTCGATTCAATTCGTGACTTGTATCTCTCGGTCCCATCTTTGAATCACCAAGGACTCAAAACTAATTCTTAAAGGTCGTCGAGTGCATGCTCGATAAAGACAAATAAATCAATGTGCTTATATAACTGCCTAACCCCGATGAACAAATTTTTAAAACAACTTTCTTTTCTTTTCTTCTCTTTTGCCGATTCTACATCTTAATTACAAGAAAATTTAGACTTGGATCTGTCATCGCTGATACTGGAATGAATAATCCACGTTGAAAAGGGAGACTTTGACCTCGGCCCTTCTTCTCGAGGGCTCAAATCTGGCTTCATGCCAGAGCCTCTCCTAACCTGCCTCACTGCATACCATTGCTGCTACTGCATTTAATTGCATCACGTTGTACTTTTCTGGTCAATAAGCGTTGGAATTTCCCAAGGGAGAAGCCAGATCTAGTACTGGCATAAAGAACCTTCCTAGGTAAGGTAGGTAGGTAGTTAGTTTTAGATTTTCGGTAGGTAAGTTATTTGAGAAGGCACATCCCCTTTGCACATCTTTCAGTTTCCTTTCTTGTCAACTGCCCCTCGACACCTTAAATTGACGGCAGCTGGAATCTCTCTTTATCACCATCTCCTTTTCTTCACCAGAATCATTCATTTATTAAAAACCGAGACGGTTCGCCCGGTGTGAGCCTTTTCTTGGTTTCGCTCTCATCTTTGGCCCTTGTATCCGAATCTTGAAACCTGGCCATCTTTAAATCAGAAAGTCTCAATTCAACACATACGAAATAACTAGATGTTGCCAAAACTTCTCTTCGCAATTGATGTTGTTTAATGTTCAAAAAGTTCAGCGGAGCAACAGTACCAAGTACCTATCGCAATACGTACAACCCTGCCGGTGATCCCACACAACAGTCGAATTACCCAATCCTCTTGCACCAGCGGATCGATCCGAAAACTTTGTGTGCTTCAGGAGCGTGGGAGTCTCCGATAGGGCTGCAGAAGCGGCGCCCAAACCGAGGGCCCAGGTCCATCCTCCACTGCAGGAACGGATTCTTTACGGAGTAGCGGCGACGCCGTTGAAATGACGGCGTCAGTGGCGGTAGCGGTCACTCCCTTGCAATTTCACGATTACCTGCAGCACGTTGACGACGTAAAACCGCCTATACCGGATTTTTCCAAATTTCGAACCTTTCGTGGAAAGAGCCTTTCTTCTGAATCCCGAAGAACCATTCATGTGTCAGAACTGCCATCAGAAGGTAGCCACCTGGCTCAAGGTGATTGTTACCCGCGACTGGACTCGCCAACACTGGTTGCACGAATCTCTCGCCGTCGCTCTAGGAGTGTAACCTCTTTAATAACATTACCTCGAGAACGACGATTTCTCTCGTCATCTGCGACCCAGGTGCCACCATCCTCCGCGGTCTCAGCCTCAATTTCAGTTGGCAATCGCGGAATAGGATTCTTGAAAGGCCTGGCGGAGAGTGTCAGTGGTGTTATTGGCAGCCTGTCTCCACGAATTGCAGTGAGCGCCGTTAATATTAATGATGGAGTCACAAGACGTCGCCAAGGCTCACAATCACCTGCGCCTCTTGCTCGCTCTCCAGTCCCTTCTGTCTTGGTGTCACCGTGTGCTCAAAGCTTCGCCCCCGTATCCAGCAATTCAAACTTAGCGCCCGAATCTGGGTCTCAAACTGCGCCGTCAACCACTGTCCCGCCCCGCCCTAGTACCCCCCTGACCAGGTACTCCCTAACGCCCAAAACAACAAGCATCCCGCCGTCTCTTTCGCCATTGTCGTCCAAACCTCTACCCCTACGGTCGCCAACTTTCAAGCAAGACCACAGCCCTGCGCGTACGACCAGTCGCGATCGTAGTCGTAGTCGCAGCCGCACTCGAGGTTTTGATCTGTTCAGCCAGTTTTCACCGACATCCCCTGCGTTCGATTTGCCAGCACCAGAGTCACCTATACTTCGTACCGTCCCATCTGCAAGTGACATCGCTCGTTTCAAGAGTCGCAACCTCCTTGCCCTACGCATCAATACCGAGACCGCTGAGCGCTCTGCAAAGCTCGAACGAGAATACGTCGATCTTCAAGGTCAAGAAGACCAAGAAGCCGAACGCTGGGCCGACGAAGTTGCCCGTCTCAATGCTGAAAACGATCGCATATCCGCTGAGCAGAAGAAACGCGAACTCGCCCGCATCCACGCACAACTTGCAACCCCTTCGCCCAAATTCCCCCGGTTTTTTGTCCTCGACAAGCTGCCTTTCTTGTATCGCAGTAGGCGATCGAACGCTGCAACAAGCCAAGCCGGCACGCCAAGCCCCAGGGCACCGACCGTCTTTTCACTCGACATCAGTCCCCCAAATACTCCCAAAGCATCTTCATCTCCAGACAAAATGAGCTTTATAGAACAAGGCGGTAAAGGCATTGTGCCAGGCATTGATGCCCCTACTTCTGCCAGTAACGGTGGTGAAAGGGTGAGTCTAGCGTCGTGTTCCTGACTACAGATCACCTATCCAGATATCTAACACCACATTCCCACTTCAGCGCGTATGTGTAAGATGCCTTTCATCCGTCATTAACCTCCCCGTCAATACCGATACTTCGCCCGTAGACATTCTCTACTCGACCGCCAACCTCACAAGTCATGATATTGACCCCAAGAGCAGCGTATTGATTGAGTGTTATGACGAGCTGGGTCTCGAACGACGCCTCCGCCGCTACGAACGCATCCGTGATGTCATGAATTCTTGGGATCGTGACCAACAAAATTCCCTTCTTGTTGTTACCAACGATATCTCACAAAGCGACGATGCCGATCTTGATATAAAATCAGTGCCCCGGACAACAACTCCTCCCCCAGGTTTTACCCTGCAAATGTACCATTCATCAAGGCCTGGCAAGTGGAACAAGCGATGGATCACCCTACTAGAATCTGGTCAGATGTTTGCTTCCAAAAAGCCTGATTCCAAAGTCTCAGACAAGGACAGCACTGTGCTATGCCATTTGTCAGATTTTGACATTTATACGCCGAGGGAGAGTGAGGCCCGGCGGCATCTCAAGGCACCACGACGTTTTTGCTACGCAGTCAAGAGCCAGCAGAAAACATTTGTTTTCCCCAATGGTGAAAATTTTGTTCACTTCTTCTGCGCCGAAGATGGACAGCTCGCTAAGCGGTTCCTTGAGCTTGTACAGCGTTGGCGAAGTTGGTACCTTGTCAACAAGCAGGTGGATTTCGACAAGAAGGAGAAGTCCTCAAACAAAACATCTTCCGAGGCAATTGCTAGATCGAAAAGTACTGCCGCCAACAAAGGACACCGTTCCAAGCTATCTGTTGATGAGACACCTTACACAATTGGAGCTTTCCAGCCACTTTTGGACATGGACCGCTTTGACAAACCCTTGGAGGAGTTTGGCAAAGACCTGGCTCAGGATAAATCCAAGCCTGAACCCGAGTTCAAGACCGGACTCGTGCGCAAGGCCACGTCTAAGCAACCAAATGTTTTGTCCAAGTCTAAATCAGTACATCACAAACATAGGTCGCCACCGACACCCCAAGATGAAGCGCAATTCTCCCCCGCAGGACTGCTGGGTCAAGGCTATGAGGAGAAGTGCAAGACAGCAGAGCGAGCACCTGTCACTAGTCCTACCGCGATTGCTGCTTTCACGAACTCCGCATCGCTGCTGGGCCAGGGCTACGAGGAAAAGCGCAAGTTTGCTGAACGGGCACCAATTATGAGCCCTACTTCTACAAACGCTGCCTTCACAGAAGGTCCCTCACTTCTCAACGGCGGTGTGCTCTCACCCACGTCTCCCAAGGAAAACATGATGGACTCGAAGTCATGGTTTCCTTTGAGTACTGACCACTCTTCCCAGCCACGCCATCGCAGTCGATCTGTTCGGGACCCTACGAGACGACCCAAAACCTCCGATAAGGTACCTGAGATGCCACAGCCTTTGATCAGCCTGACCAATGATTTTCCCGATCCGCCCAATTGGCGCGAGAATAAGGGCCACGGTGTGAAGGCACCGACAGGTGGTCCTTTAATCAACCTCGCCACAGGCGGTCAGCCTAATATGTTTTCCAACAATACTCGTAGCACTTCCGGCCCTATCAAACAGTCTCGCGTTCCACCATCCTCCTCTTCCATGACTGTTGGCAGTCGTCCTCGGAGCCGGTCTACCGCAGGGATGCAACAGCCGTCAAGCCATGCTCCTCCTGTCCCGCCTTTACCGATCCGTTCTCTTCGTCGTGAGATGACGGCGCCCCTTGAACAGTCCCGGTCCCGTGGACGTGATCCTCGCCCACGAGAACCTTTGATTAACAGAGCTGGCACAGTGGGTGTCCCATCGAGGAATTGAAAGGAGGTTGGATTCTTCAACCCCTCCAAGGTCAATCCGTTGAACGCCGTTATGAGTTTACGCAATTATTCACATGATGCCAAGGCTATAATATTTCCTTTCTTGTGGCTTTGGGTTATTATTGTTTGGATGGAGTCGAATGACAGTTTGTGCGTGGCTGTACACTAGCTTGGTTGAAAGTAGATCCAGACTCGCGATAGGATTTCGGTGTCAGGTTCCGATGGGTGAAAATTCTTATTATGCTTGATTTTCTGATATGTATTTCCTTGGTGCTCCGACATCTACTTTTTTTCTTTTCCCTCGACGTATGTGGGTCTTGATTCTTCTATTTACTCACCTGAGCATGAGTAAACAGTTTCTGTTGAACGGTGATTGTTGAACATGGGATGGGCAGGATCCATCTCTGGCTTGGAAATGTGAAGGAAATCTGCTATTTTCCCGTGAATAAAAGATGTTTAAGACATTTTTCTCGTCTTGTTTATTAGGTATCTCTGGTCAATATGATCGTGACGCATATGCTTGAGCCGACCTCGCTACTAAGCAACTTTTGCAATTCGACTGTCCAGTGCACTCTCTTTCGCTCGTCTCATACTTTCTGTATTCTCCCTCATGGAATCTGACTTCTTACTTGCTGCGCTTATAGATCTTGGCAAGGAAAGCCTCGAACACGGTCTTCTTGAGACCCCCACTCTCATCGATGTTGGCAATGCGCTCGCGAATCTGGCCGACAACCTTCTCCTCGTAGTCGAGGTAGCGCTGCTCAAGCTTGAGCTCGTCGTAGAGCTTCTTAACGGCCTTTTCCTTCTCGTCGTCCTTGCGGCCGTAGTTCTCCTCGAGAATCTTGCGCTGCTCAGGGGTGGCAACGGCGAGAGCCTGGTTGACGAGCCAAGAGCACTTGTTGTCCTTGATGTCGGTGCCGATTTTGCCAATGTGCTCTGGCTTGCCAAAGTTGTCGAGGTAGTCGTCTTGGATCTGGAAGTACTCGCCAAGAGGAATGAGGATGTCCTCAGCTTGCTTAAGGTTGCTAGGAGTAGCGAGGTTGAGCTGGTGGAGCGCGAGGGCGACGGGGAGGTAGAAAGAGTAGTAGGCGGTCTTGTAGATGACGATGAAGCTGTACTTTTCAAGGGAGAAGTTGTCTAGGTTGACGTTGTCCTCGGGGGCGGTGAGCAGGTCACATAGCTGGCCGAGCTCGGTTTGAAAGGTTGTCTCGTGGAAAAGCTCGATAAGGTCGACGTAGGCAGGGTGGGAGCGGAAGTACTTCTTGAGGAGGGTGTAGATAGCAGACTCGAGCATGAAAGCGTCGTTGATGGCGATCATGCCAACACCCTCCTGGCGGTACCAGCAGGGCTGGCCACGGCGAGTGATGCTGGAGTCCATGATATCGTCCGAAACGAGGAAGAAAGCCTGAAGAAGCTCGGTCATCCAGCCGAGAGTAGCAGCCTGGAAGTACTGCTCTTCGGAAAGGGGCTTCTCAAGGAGAAGAGATACCGAGTCGGGAACAGACATGCCGCGGTTGCATTTTCCACCGAGAGGGTTAACCTCGAGGGACTTTAGAGTTAGATGTTAGAATAGGCGGTCCATTATTTGGGTCGAGAATAGCTTCAGACTTACCTTCTTATACCAATCTAGCTGCTCTTGGGGAAGCTTGTAGGAGCGGGCATGCTCAAGGAGAGCCTCCTCAAGCTTGGGGTAGACGGAGTTGAACTCGTCGAGGGTAGTTTGTTGAGCCATTGTTGCAGAGCGTGTCAATGTCGTTGACAAGATGGAAAAGAAAGAGAATTTGGAGAGGCCGCCGTTTCCAAAGAGAAGAAAAGGAAGTAGGAGCAGAAAGGGAGAGAGAATCGGGATCAATCAACAGATTTTGGAAGATAGACGATAATTATCGGATCTTTAATCCAATGTCTTTATTAGGTTAGTTTGCTACGGGATTTAGTTCTGTTGTGCCCCTCTTTCCTCATTCGCGGGAGGGGCTGCACATTCTGATTTGCTCGGTGAGACCAAATATGGGAGGTCCCTAGGGTGAGAGGGAGATAAATTAATTACCTAGTGACAGTTGGGGGACAACGGTGAAAATCAACTTGGACTAGCCTTAACAGGCAACATCAAAGACAGGCTTACTCATTGACGATGATACCCTGCCTATGTTCAATCAGAATAGTTTTGAATTGGTACTGGACTCCCTTTGTTAAGGTTGTGTTTCATTGAAGAGTCACTTGAACTTTCCGAATTTCTAACTTGCATTGGTAATTCAATGCTGAACGATTACCTACTTACCTATCCTAAACGCCTTATACCCAACCCATCAACACCGAAACTCTATCCCAAGAATATCATGCTAACTACTAGCCTCTGACTCTTTATACTCACTAATCCCTTGTGGAATAATATACCTAATCCTCTCATACCAATCAATATCATTCTCCTGGATCACCTCTAATGCATCAAGTAAACCCTTCTCCGACGCACCATCCTTCCTCATGTCGACGATACATGCTGCGTTAAGCCCTGCATTGCGAAACCATCCGACATAGACGTCCACATCGTACACAGCCGCAAGTCGAGTATGCGTTGGCACGCTATCCAGGTCTTTACGGCTCTAGATTGGAGGATACCTTATCAATAACGGCTGCTGGCAGAACAATGTAGTAGAATGAGTACTCACCTTGCAGTCCTGACACTTGTTCCCTATTGTATCAACCCATCTTTTACATGCCCAACTACCCCAGTGATGATTGCAAGGCCAGCGCATGCTCTTTTGGGCAACTGGAACTCGTTTGTCGCGATAGTATTCAGATTTATCAATACGGTTGTTGTTGCTATTGCTGCTTCTACCCAGCAAAAGATTGGGCTTGCTCTGCGGACACATGTCTTGTGCACTCGCTCTTATACCAGGAGTCGTTCGGTGACGAAGCTTGACACCGCGATGATTCGGTTCGCACGTGCTGCAGCGGATTGTGCGAGGTTGTAACGGACTCTCATTCTGTGAGACTTCGCCCATATTCACGGACATTCGAATACTGTGATACATGTTTGTCAATTGGGCTAGCTGTCCAGCTTAAAGCGTCAAGTGCTAGGTCCGTGATGCCATACAGAAACGAAGGTATATAGAAGCGCCGCACTGGAAATTTCTTCTATCTCCGAGGACAGGCTGCGGACTATAGTTCAGTTACTAAGAAACTAACTCAGTTCTAATGACACTACAGGTGTTGCCTATAGGATAAGGTATGCTTTGGAGAAGATGGATGATAGAAGCATGACATGACTCACTCAGATACGAAATGGAATTGACAGTTTGAGCGTCATTCACTAGCTGAGCCATATATTTGAAACTTAACGGTGTTATTGCCACGTCTAGACGCCTAGAAGCTGGCTGGAGCATTTCAAAATTGACACTTGCACTATCAAGACAACCCGTCTAACCAAGATGTGTCCCTAGAGCCCCAGGCACCCAACACAAAAGTTCCAAATGAGTTGATTCATCAAACCACCTTGTCAATCTCTGTGCTCCTTGTTCTGTTCTTACTTGCTTGAGCAGTTCCGCCAAGTTTATCGACGTCCACCGCGCATACCCCTGACCCCTCTTCACTTCAACCGCATCGCAATAGAACGATGCGAAGTTATCAGGTTTACGGAAGGCTTATCAAGGCACTACTAGATAAATCTGACTGAATTGAAGCTCTTGGCTCTCATGATGTTTTCATTGATTTTTCGCACGTGATACCGTCCCTCTCCGGGTCTTTATCGAGCTGGTATCGTACAAAGGTCTCGTGGACGTTCAAGGCAATCAGCTCATTCTCCCCAAACTGTTCTTGAAGTTACTTAAGTGGAGGTTAGATTTTAAGAGTCAAACGGGGGTGTACTGAAAGGATTGGCACGGAAGAAGTTTGCTTTTTTTCCCTTGACGCAGGCCCCGTTGCTGAGAAACACATTCTTGGGTCACTTGACTTCTGGTGTCCAGCTAAGGGCAAGAACATATCCTTGATTTCTGATTGGAGTTTATTTCTTTCTTCTGGTTAATCGAATGATAAGCATTCCATGAAAGTCTATTCTGGTCTCTCGGAGGAACCCGAGGTTGAGGGGTGCGGTAGCTAGGTATAAAATAAGGAAACTCGAGGAGTACATCTCAGCCAACCAAGCTGCCACTAAAATAATATCAACATCTGAAACTCACTGATTTAATTAATCAGTGACAATAATGAATGAAGATTTAAGTCGTGATTGAGTCTAATTGGAGTGTTGACCTTGACGCTCTATCTCTTCTCGTTCAATACACATCATAAGGAACAGTAGAATTTTGGAGAGGCTAAGAGTTTCTAAGCCTTGGTTAGAATATACCTGAAGAAACCTTTCTTGCTCCCTATTCAACTTGGCTGTCCTGACTTTCTACACGTTCAACCTTGAGATGGGTGCAAGTGAAGCAAAGTTGAATATATGTGGAATAGACTTTGCAGATACATCGGAAGAAACTCTCGAACTATCAGCTTGTATTATCTCATCATCAAGAGTTCTTGTTTGATTCTAGGGCTAGATTAAGGCATAATACTGATAGTAAAGTACCTATCTTTGAGATGGTGATACGGTGTATAGATACAGTGTGTATCAATTATAAGCACGGACTTCGTGCGCGCCTGCTGAGTGGATTTCATTGTTGACATGATGGTTGTCTATCTAATCATTGAGAGCTCATGACACCTTCGGGATTCATATTGCGATCACCAACAACGCCCAGTTCTGTACATGAATTCTCCGGGACATATTTACAGAGCTTCAGATCTCGGCTAATTGAGCTTTGGAGGCACAGCGCGTCCGGGCATTCAATTTCAAGCTGTTGCTTGCCTAACAAAAAGCTACAGTACCCCATCAACCTACAACAACAACGATGGCTCTGAGTGCGCATGAGATCTCACAGTTGCGCGCTGCCCTACAAGATGCCGTGGTCAAGTGCTCAGAGAGATGTCTATACCAATCTTCAAAATGGCATGTACTTCTTCTGCAGTGGTGGCTCGGCGGAAAAGCTGACAGACTGAACTAGGGCTGCTGAACTGCTCAATGCACTTCCCGAGACCGAAGAAGACGAAGAAAACGTCAACCCTGCGGATTCTAAATACGTGTCGCCCATATACGCTGCGAATAATGATCCAGAAGAGGCAGCTCTCGAGGCCAAGGAGCTGAGCAAGTACCTTCTGGCCAAGTCCCTCTTCGACTGTCGAGAATATGACCGCTGCGCCGCCGTTTTCCTTCCCGACTCTCTTCTCTCTAGCGTCCTTGCCTCGCGTGTCGACAATTCTTCAGCATCTACCGCAGCTGGAAAGGGAAAATCAAAAGTTTCAGAAGCGTCAGCCGTGATACCTCTGCCCAAACTTAGCCAAAAGAGTTTATTCCTAGCCCTCTACGCCAAGTTCATGTCCGGAGAGAAGCGCAAGAATGAGGACTCTGAGATGGTTATGGGCCCTCAAGACCTCGGAACAGTGGCCAACAAGCAACTGCTCGTAATAGGACGCTTCTTGGCAACCTGGTTCGATGAGAGGACGACAGAGGATGATGAAGTACTGGATAGTCAAGGATGGCTTGAATATCTGTAAGTGCTAAACTGTTGCCCTGCGATTACTACCACTAACTATCCTTGCAGATACGGAATGGTGCTTGCCAAAGAAAAGAACGATGATAAGGCATTGGAATTCTTTATCCGAAGCGTGCACAAGTACACTATGAATTGGGGTTGCTGGTTAGAAATGACGTCGTTGATATCTCGAGTCGAGGATGTGAGTACATCTAGCTACTTCAAATGTCTGGTCATTAATAAATGTTTAGCTGAACAGGATATCAAGACATTGTCCTCAGAATATTGTCTCGTACATGTTCCACCTCCACACTTCCCTCGAGCTCTACCAGCAAGGACCCGGCCTTGCCAACTCTCTCGAGCAACTCCTCTCTATCTTTCCCATATCCTCTTTTCTCCTCACCTGCAACGCATTGCTAGCATATCATGCCAAGGATCTTATGGCTGCCGAACACCACTTTACTCGACTGCTGGCGCTCCATCCCCATCGGCTTGATTCCCTCGACCACTACTCCAACATTCTCTATGTTCTCAATCTTAGGCCGAAGTTGGCATTCCTAGCACACTTATGTTCCAGTGTCGACAAGTTTCGACCAGAGTCTTGCGTGGTAATTGGAAATTATTACTCCCTACTATCGATGCACGAGAAGGCTGTGCAATACTTCCGACGTGCCTTGACGCTCGATCGATCATGCCTATCGGCATGGACATTGATGGGCCATGAGTATGTTGAGCTCAAGAACACTCACGCGGCCATCGAATCCTACCGCCGCGCAGTCGACGTGAATCGCCGGGACTATCGGGCCTGGTATGGTCTAGGTCAGACTTATGAGATGCTCGAGATGCACACCTACTCACTGTGGTACTACAAAAAGGCTGCTGGCCTACGGCCATGGGATGGAAAGATGTGGATGGCTGTAGGGTCATGTCTGCAGAAGATGGGCCGGGAACGAGATGGTATCAAGGCGCTGAAACGAGCCTTGCTCGCCGACGCATATTATGACGTGGGCAGCAGCTTTGGCAGCGGAGATCTCCTTGGTAGCCGCAGCGCCACAGGTCATATGGATCCGGACATTCTCCTCCAGATTGCAGCCATGTATGATCACTTGGGCGAAGAGGAAGAAGCCAGGTCCTACATGGAGCTATGCGTCGCCCAAGAAGACGGTGGCAGTGCTGCAGATGTCGACCCAGCCGAGTCGATTGCTATTCACAACGACTCACCAGCAGGTTCTGACAATGGCGCTGACGGCGAGGACAACGAGGGCAACGAGGGAACGGGAGTTACAGCGGCGACAAGTAAGGCGCGCATGTGGCTCGCCAAATATTCTATGCGCACTGGAGACTACTTGACCGCCTCTCGTCTCGCAGGTGAGCTGTGCCAGGACGGTGTCGAGGTGGAAGAGGCAAAGGCTCTGGTGCGAGAAGTACGTTCGCGGATGGAAGCGACGGGGATGCTTGACCCGCTGAGCTAGGAATATCGGCAACGACGAGTAAACGCCCAGTCGTGAAGCCACAGGTGCCGTGCTGGAAGGTACCTCTTTTAACTTATGATGATATGCATTACGCAGCTTATGAACTGTAACAGTCGACATGGCGCGAGGATGTTTTATAACTTTGTATAGTCATGTATCAGAACATGCGACTCGGAAACAAAGAAGTGCCTGTCTTCTGTTGATCTTGGCATTGGAAAAGATCATGAGGTAACTTACCCAGATCTACTACTGATCATATCTTGATGGCCGCTTATATGACCATGCTTGCAAACGGTACCAATGCAGGGTATTCCCCAGAGAAGAGGCTGGGTCGGTCCGACGATCAAAGTATATCTTGCTTCAACGCCAGACAAAGTCAGTTTAAATGACCTTAGATGGGCTTGTTAGCG
This sequence comes from Fusarium abutilonis, assembly GCA_021655885.1. Classification (NCBI taxonomy): domain Eukaryota; kingdom Fungi; phylum Ascomycota; class Sordariomycetes; order Hypocreales; family Nectriaceae; genus Fusarium; species Fusarium abutilonis. Next base: position 26,341 of record JAJJWN010000235.1, read on the forward strand.
ACTGATTATGTGTATGATGGAGCAATTGTACGTCAAAACCATGGATTATCTTACTACCTAATAACCTAAAGCAATACATTACATCCATTTGCAGTGCCTACAACAAGTCAAGCCTTATTGCAAGCACAGCAGCCTGGCATTATCCCAACATTTATCATGGCTTTGTCCCGGTGAGGCCGGAGCCTCACACGATGTCAATGAATAGTCTTTCCGTTGGCATGGCTCAAGATGCAGGCCCTCCACATCTTAGCTTTGATCAAGAGTACGTAGTTATATCACCAGAGCAGCAATACCTGCTACCACAAAAGCACCCAGGCCACTATTAGCCTTGCTAGCAGCAGCAACGGGGATCTCGGCTGGAGCGGTGCCAGTGGGAGCCACGGGTGCCGGGGGAGAGGCTTGAGGTGGGGGTACGGCGGGCTGCTCCGGGGCAGGAGGAGCGGTAGCTGGAGGAGCGGGAGGAGCTGGCTGGCTCGGAGCTGAGGGCGGAGCTGGCTGTTCAGGAACAGGAACAGAAGATGGCAGCATAGGAGGAGCTGGAGGGGCAGGCTTCTCGGGAGCTGGAGGTGGTGCAGGAGGGCCTGGGGCAACAGTAGGATAGATGGGCGCTCCAGGAGACCTGGTGTAGGTAACCGTGCAAGGGCAGTCTGCGATGAGGGTTAACGGTCTGTACATATGACACAACCAGTCAGTATCGTGAACTTACTCGTGATGGTCAAATAAGTTGGCACCGTAGCCGTATAAGTAACGTCCTTGTGGCGGAACTCGGTAGGCTCCTGCAGCTGGATTAGTGAAGTTCATGCTCAATTTAAGCGTATATGTTGACTTACGGGACAGTAGAAGATATAATCCGTCGAGACAGTAGTGACAATAGTCTTGGCAGTCTGATTGCTAACAGCGTGGTTAACCTCAGGGTGCAGGACTGGAGGCCCGTCCGGAGAGGGGCCAGCAGCAACGATTGTGAGCAGCATTGCTGCTGGGAGAGCTTGAATAGTCTTCATCTTGGCTACAGAAAAGTTGAAGGTTTAGGATCAACGATTGAGGCTCTTGAGAGGTTCCTTGAAGCAGCTGGAATGATGAAGCTTTTGAGATATTGAAGAGGGGTTTGGCAGCCTTTAATAGTTGGTTAAAGCTTGGCAAAGTAACTAGGCATCTTATAGAGAGCGCTTTCTTTGACATTGATTGATAGGAGATTTCCGTGGATCATGAATCCTACGGCAGAATCCGCTATCAAGTGAGAGGATTAATACCTACAACATTGGCTTCCCACGGGTCACAAGGATTTCACCTCATACTTACAACCGAAGCACTTGTCACAAACATCAATTCTTCCCATCAAGGTTCCTCCTCGGGCATTGCGAAGTGCCATGGAAGAAGGCGTCGAGTTATGAAGGTGTAAGCCGGGGAAGCCATCTTGAGAGACGAGATCTTGATGTCATACAAAATATAATCCTAGAATTGATTTTTTATTATGTTCTTACATGGTATGAAGACTTGGTATTGGTTTTGGGTTCAAGTTGGTAGATCATGTAGCTTGGTGTGGGTGAGAGATTAGCAAATAAAAAAAAGTTTCTCTTTGGTGACTTGATTATTATAAGCCCTTTATAATGGATTACTTGATCACATTACATTTTCGATGATGCTATGCTCCTACTTAGTATTGAATACATGCGAAGTAGACTGTCGGTGAACATGGAAGGGGAAAGATGGGCGTTCCGAACGCCTTCAACCAGAACCTGGCGATGGCTAGTACTCAAGTGAACAGGGTAAGCAGCCATTCATTAAACCGTTTAGCTGGTTGGGAAGATTCGACTTTATGAATGGATAGATTTATAGAGAAGAAAGCATATAAAAGAATAGGCATACATTCCATTACAGAAAAAAGCCATTTTGATAATTGGTTGACGTTGATGCTTCAGAAAGAGGTTTGCTGGTAGGTGGTCACGTGTCAGCTTAACGCACGTACCTAACACCAAAGGAAGGCGGAAGTCATGATCACACCCCGCCTTGGAATGATCAGTCATCTCCTTTTTCCTCAACATCAAACGTCGTCACATCTCAACAAGAGAACTCTACAAATCAACCTCATTCTTACAAGCATACCATCCGGATTGTCCTCTCCTGCGGATCTCAAGATTTACGCCAAAGCTGAGATCATATGAAGAAATTCTCCCGATGTCCACTCTAGCAGCAAGCCGTCTCCCTCTTGATCCATGATCCAGACAGAGAACCACTCTGTTTTTTTCTTTTCTCTCACCTTGTCCCGAAACTCTTACAAAGCATCAACTCGTATTCCCAATGTGAACGTCAAGTGACACTGCCAACCCGAGGCCACAACATAGTATCCTCATCGAAACCATGGGATGTGCACACTACCTCCAACGGGTTTGGACAACCCTAGCGTAGGGAGGAACAAAAGGCAGACAGCCTTACTGGTATATTGACATGATACACCAAGGCCTTTCTTTCTTTCGGGATGCGCTGCAGCTTTCCATCCAAGCGTGAAAACTTCGCTGGTAGCCCTTGGGTTCGCTTGACTCAGTTCACGCACCGGCGTATTGCCCGACTTATCCTTTATCAGAGACACCAAGAAGAGGTCGACTTGATCTTGAGTTAGCTTGATTTAAGAAGAGTCTGTTGGTGCATCCGTTCGATTTAAAGCCAGCATGCACAGTTTTCATTATCACCTTCCGGATTCGACAACAGTCTTGAGCATTCCAGTGTGATCAAATTTCAGTCGGCCGCGCGTTAGATGAGGGATATCTTCTTCATCCCAATCTTCCTATTTTCTTGGCCATAAACCTTGTTCTAAGAACTTGAAGCCAGCGACCTATTACATCACAGCAGCAACAAGTTGTTGGCCGGTGTGTGTGTGGACAGAAATTGGCCGCGAAGTGGAGACGTCTTGGTCCGTCACGGATTAGAAACAGCGCTTTCGGCCTCACGTCAAGACCGCCGGGGTACCGGCCGGTGTCCGAAGTTGTGGGCTCTTCCAACTCACTGCTTATTGTTGGATTCCGCCTCTGGCCTTTGTCATCCAAGTTTCGACGCATCAGGAGTGCACAGAAGTGAGACCGCCGGATAGAACAATATTCAACTATGAAGTTTCATTGAATGATCTTCCAACTAGGAATTTCTACCTCTCACAGGCGATTCATTGATAACCGGAGCTGCTAGGCTGAGCAACTGGACGGCAAGCCCTAAGTTATACTATGCACACTTTTGGTATGATACTGCATTATGAAGGAACTTTCAACGACTAGTGGTGGGAAAACAGAGCGATAGCAAACTGGCAACCATGCGAAGGCGATGACTAGCGACAGCCAACGTTTGGCGAACCTTCTAGTCGAAAACTAGGTCGACCCTCTGTTCAGTGTCTGGTGCGAAAGTCATCAACATACGGTATGAGGTAGGCTGCAGTCGATCGTCGTGTCTGATCGGAAACAGGAAGCTCAGTTCAACCCAGTATCACGACAGCTTTGGCAGAGAGCCCTTGTCTGAGCCGGTAGTGATCAACATGTCAACAACAAGGCAGTTGGTGATATGAACGTCAGCCTTCAGTACAAAACTTGACGGTCTTCATGCCAGACAATTGTCCTGAGGGATTCCCGTACGAAAGCAGTAGCTCAACCCGCGCACACATTCTCAACTGATGGCTGCAAAACACGGAGCACTCCCCGGGCTTGGCCGCCAGCCAGAGAATGGTATGCACCGTTCATAACGGTTACATACTGTGCTAGATGGTCTGGCCCACCAAGAGGGCAGAAAGCCCGTACTGTTTTTCACGCACCAAGAAAGTGGTTTTCTTTTCTCCCTAGGTGTTCCCACTCCGTTTAGACAGATCCGTTAAGGTCCATGCCTTAGTGTGGACGCCTTAGGCATGAGCATCAGGCCCACCTCTTACTAGGTACCTATGCACTGGTAACACATCTATCTCCATCTCCTCGGCTGGTGAAATAATCAAGGCGCAGTCGTCAACGAGCCATCACTCTCACGAATGCCTAGAAGACGGGGTCTGCGCGCGCAGCAAGCATTGGGACACTAGAACACTAACAAGTTCTCGGGTCAAACCCCCACCTCGCCGCTGTTCCAACTTCAACCGATAGCCCGGGTGACGAATAATGACCCAGCATCTTAATCGTAGATTTCAAGGGTGGGAGCTTCTTGAGAAGCTATCAATAGCTGGTGATTGGTTACGCGGCAGCCGAACCCTAGTTCCCGCCGAGAAGCTCTGGGAAGACGCGTGGCATTTTGGGGAATTGATCGCCAGGTACAAACAACTAACGGTTGGAAAAACTTGTTCGGCCACAAGCCGGAATATGAGCCGCTGCTTACACGTGCTTGCTTATCTGGCATCGCAACGTGGCAGTCCAGACTGAATCGCTCATGAATTCACGAGTGCTGGTCAATTTGCAAGATCTGAATCATGACCCATGGTTGTCTAGGCCCTGACAACGGGATGGCATCAGAGAATGTGTCATAACATGGAAAAAGAATGGCTGTCGTGTGGTTTCTTCTTCTTCTCTTCTTTTAAACTTCGTGGTGGCTATGCTTAACGACGGTATGGTATCGCTCAACGTGGGAATGTTCCTCAACTTTGTTAGTGCCCGCATAGTGAAAAGTCTGTTGAAAATGGCAGAGTCAGAAAAGACGCAATGATTCTAATTCTGATTCAATTGGTTGGCGGGGTACGTAGGGGACCCGGGACAAGAAAGCCACACTGGCGTCAGTGGCCAAGCTGTGTTGTTCAGAGTTTTCGCCAGAGTCTCAGGTGGTTGATGATGCCAGCAAAACCAATTGTGTACTAGGTAAGTGCTTGCATGGAACCAGTCCACAAGTCCACAAGCCCACAAGCCCACAAGCGGAGTGTGGGAAGGGCTGCCTTCTGCTCTGATGTTGCTGACGCGCACTGTCCCGTTGCAACAACCTTGCTTCTGCTGAAGCATGTGCATATCAGGTACGGTACTGTATCCTTTGGAGGCCTTGGAAGACCCTACTTCACACCCTCTCGGCGCTGGGCAGTTTTGGAAACAAGCCTTTCAAGTCCGACCGCATGGACGCCCTGTCAGGTACCAGGCACAGGTGGCAAACAATGAACCAATGAGGCTGCAGAAGTGTGTAGTGGAACAAGTCAAGATGCAGCTAGAAGAAAAAATAGAGCAGTTTTGTGGATGCCCTTTGCGGTAGTCGTCTACTTGGCCATGCTCTTACGGGCTTACTCTGCCGGTACGTAGCCGCGGAACAGGGGTCGGACGCGCTGAATCGCTGACAGGCGCCTCTTGTGAGCCGGCCTGTTGCCCTAAATTGGCAGGGGGGCGTTGTCTTGGGGTTTGTCCAAGAAGCTTGCCTGTTAATCCGAACTGGGCGTGGATATTGATACAGCTTTGGTGGTTGTTTTGCTTTGTTCTTTGCGTACCTTACTGCAAAGCCTACCTCTCTGCCGGATATATCAAAGTCTTTGTATGCGGTTCTAACCGACACAGTTTGTTTCACCTCAGGACAGTTGAATCAATGAGACGATGTGGCTTTTTCACCAGCGGCAATACAAACAAAGAAGCGTTGAAATGCGAAACGCTGAACAACTACCTATTTAGCCTCTATTCTTTGGAGAGCGAGCTGGAAGAGGCGGGCCGCGGTAAACCAAGCATCTAACGGACCAGTCAAGGATGACCAAGTTGAACCCACAACACCACCAATAGGGACACGCAAGTCACCACACCACACCAAACCATAACGTACTATACTGTACAGTACTCTAAGCAGTACAGTGACATGAACGAGAGCATAACCAACCAGCATATCGACTTTGAGGACAGCAAAAATAGATAGGCTGGTTTCACTGCAGCGAGTGCTGTTGATGTGGGGAAGGGAGACAGAGCCTTGTCAGACCTGTGTACATGATTACAATCACACAGCTCGCTTTACTGTGTTGAACTCACTCTCTGCTGGCCGATGATGAGCTTACATACATACATATTGTGTGCATATGTATGTATACATCCCATCTCACCCCACAACACCACCAAACACTATCGAGAGCTCCGAGTAAGAACTCCCCCTCCGCCTCCCCCTCCGCCTCCCCCTCCCCCCCCTCTCGGTCTGATCAAGACACCCTCCCTACTTTACGTATGTACGGGTCTGCTCGCG
>JAJJWN010000236.1:0-30448 GCA_021655885.1 Fusarium abutilonis
TTGTTAAATTATACCTCGAAATCGAAAATGGAGGGGTAAAATAATTTGGAGGGGGAGGGGGAGGGGCAGACCCAGAGTGACAGGGACCAAGGGTTTAACCAGCCCGCATCTGCCCCTAGGAAAATCGAAAATCTCCATGCCAGAGCCAGGCATACTAACCTAGGAGTAGGTAAGATGACAAACAACCAGCCTTGTTCAATTCTTCAAAAGACAAAAGCCTTCAAAGGTGGAACGGCTACCGACGCGCTTAAGCTAACGGCCCCGCCATGGAAAAAAAAATTACAACAAAAGTAATAAAAAAAGATGGAATTTGTTTTACTACGTCATAAAACCCAAAGTAAAGCCACCCCCGCCAAGGAGTCATGGACGCTTACAGTACCTAGGTACCTACCTACCTAGGTAGGTAGACAGTAGCTTGCCTTCCTTAGGTATCTTGCTATCACGGGCGAATACTTGGTTGTGATAGTGACTTAGGCACGCTGCGGTCAACGGCTGGGCTCCGCATGTGTTATTATTCATTGGTCAGTCATCTCTAGGTTCCTTACCTAAGCGGTCAGAACGAGGTAGGTACTGTATTCTAACGTTAATTATGTATCAACCGACATGGAACGGAGGTCTTGTGTCACCACCCGGTGATGATGATGTTACCTTGGCTTGCTTCTTTAGCCGGTGTTGGGTAGCGCTCAACAAGCACGTCAGCAATGAAACCACATGTCAGCCCGATGCATACATATGTATGTACTGTAGCAAGCTCTGTCCTTGCTCAAAGATCTCGGACTGAGATAAAAGGAACCCCATTGATAGTAATACTTCAAGTTGTTGTCTTGTCTACCAATCACCAGATGAATCTAGACCATAACAACCCTCAACAGGTTGCAGCTGTCAACAACTGGCATACAGTACCTAGAGTAAACAGCCCGCTAAGCTTTCATCGACAACACGCGGCTAAACGCCCCGGTGCTTAGCCTAGCCCAGTCCAGTCCAGTCCAGTCCAGCTCAGCTTTACTTGCATTATCTAGAAACACTTCAAAAGGAACCAACCAAACACAACCGACGCAGACCAAAGCCAAAAGTCAAAAAATCAAACTACTGTACTGTCTAGCGCGCCAATGCGCTCATCATCTAAGACAAAGCTACTGTACTACCGTATTGACTGTGCCTTATCATTCTTATCGACCTCAATCATCATAGACCTGTACTGTTAAATCAAAGTACCTATCTATACCTGAGAAGCTATCATGACTGTTGGCCTTTCCCGTGTTTTCCGCGTACAATACTGTACTTACCTTACTCGTGACTGGACCTCCCCTCTAGGCTGGGTCTACAATTACCGAATTTAATCCACTCCATTGGATGCAATGACGACGTACCTACCCAATCCTACCTACCAGAAAAACCCGTCCGGGATTGTTTGTAATAGAAAGAACCCCGCCTCCTCTATCAAATTATCCCACAACGTTTGACCCAAACCTAACCAACTCAGCCAAAACATATGTTGATAATTTATTTCCTCTCGTCTTGATCAAGGATCAATCAGAGCTGCAGGAAAAAATTATCTTGCCATATCTTTCTTCATCTCTCCCCCCTCTCTCCTCATTGACTCGTCTTCTCTTCTTTTCTCTTTCTCTCATCGTCACAACCCACCCCAAGCTTCAAAACCCGCACCACCATTGTCACGATGGGTAAAACACAGCCCAACCTCTTCGCCTTTCCCAATGTCGACGCCCTCGCACCGGCGCTGCGCTCATATGTCATTCAGAGCCAAGCGGCAGGTATTGCTCGTCACGGCACTTTCAAGGTTGCTGTTTCCGGTGGCTCGCTTCCCAAGACCCTCGCTCAGGCCCTCCTCGCTCCATCTTCAGGCCCCAACGACGTCGTCGATTTTGCGCGCTGGGAAATCTTCTTTGCCGATGAGCGCGCCGTGCCCCTCGATCACGATGACTCCAATTACGCCCTTCTCAAGAAGGAGCTGCTAGACAAGATCCCTGACGACCAGAAGCCTACCGTTCATCCCATCAACACCGAGCACCTCGATGATCTGCAGGAGCTTGCCGACCAGTACGAGCAGATCCTCGTTGCCAGCTTCGCTAGCCGCGATTCGGTTCGCCTGCCCATCTTCGATCTTCTCCTCCTCGGATGCGGACCCGATGGCCATACCTGCTCTCTTTTCCCTGGTCATGAGCTGCTCCGCGAGGCCAACGCTTGGGTTGCTCCCATCGAAGACTCTCCCAAGCCTCCCCCGAAGCGCATCACCCTTACTCTCCCCGTTGTCAACCATGCCGTCCGCGTCGCCTTTGTCGCTACCGGCGGCGGCAAGAAGGATATCATGAAGCAGATCTTCGATACCGACGGTGGCCTGCCCTGCACCCTTGTCAATGAGGGTACTGGCGAGCGCTGCAGCTGGTTCGTTGACGAGCCTGCTGTCGAGGGCGTCAGTTTCCCTCGAAGGGCTTTCCTATAATACAATCACCCAAGCTAGCTGAAACATCAAGCACCTCTACCCAGTCTCTGCCCCGTAGCCTGGCATACCATCACATCGAATGCTGTCGCACAAGGTGGGGTTTTGCATCAGGCGAAAATCGCGGGGTAGCTGGATGACGAGCTTTCCCATACACCATCAACCTTCTCAGCAAAACGGAATATTCTGGACCACCGTTACACGCATTGCATCTTGGAGTCGACAATGGACATAGACAGGAAACGCCAATTGACACCCGACAATTGCTCAGTCAACCTTTATCCACCCCTTATGACTTGTCATTTCATTACGATGATACTTTGATATATTTTTTCCCCTCCGACCTTTTAGAGAGCGTTCGTTTGGTGTGAGGTGGAGGAAGCTGCCAGATGAATGTTATGACAACACGAATCACAACCCAAAAACAAACAAAATACCAAACAACACTTGCGAGTTAGAACTGGAGGTTCAAAGACTTTGGATCTTACCTGCCTAATGTCAACTTCCACTTGATATCCGATCGATTTATGCGAGTACGACTAAGGGAGAGATGAAGGAGGATATTCTACTATCACGTACGCTTGCCATCGACTTAGTTAGAGCGGCTTTTGCTGAACATGATTAAAGTAGTATATCTGTTGTACGGAGAAGGTGATCACCTGCTGTAATGCCACTGATGCCTTTATACTTAGAATCCAGAAACTGCGCGCTCAATGTCATGAAGTTGCATTTCAAACGTCTTACACGACTCTCCAAACTGCTCCAGCTCTTGGGGTATCATCCACATCCTCGTCTCGGTTCATCCTCTCAATCCATTCGTCCTCGCGCGCAAGTGCATCACGCTCAATGTCTTCCATGACGCTTATTTCTGCCAACATGCCCTGGACGAGTGATCGCGACTCTCGTACCATGCGCTGGAGACTAGACCGTTCCTTGGTCTCCCCCTCGCCTTCAGCGCCGTCGGCAAAGTGTCCCAACTGGTCAAGGTGTCGCTTCAGCGTGTCCAATCGTCGAACTAAGCCCGCGCATTCATCCTTCCATGCTGAATCGAGTTCGCCAATGAAGAGCACATCACTCTCCTGTAACAATGCGCCGCCCTCGCGACGGGCCTCTTCGATTTCGCACATGCGTTCAACCCATCGCTCGAAACGCCTTACTACCCTCGCGTAGCGACCGCCAGGCTCATCTAGCGCCCAGAGGCCGTTGACGACTGAATCCAGTGTTTGTATACGCTCCTCCAAACCACCACCGACAGCCCATTTACGGAGCGCCAGAACATTCTCCCGCTCCACCTCGGCCCTCTCGCGATCGTCGATTTTTTTGCTTGCGTCGGCGAGGTGTGAGAATCGCTCTCCTAACTTGCGCTCGGCGCTGGCTCTCCAGGCGATATCGACAGCAGCGGCATCACGGTGCAGTAGATGCAAATGCAATAGCTCAGTCTGCAACCGGCTTGTCTCGGCAGAGGCGGCTACGTTGGCGGGGAGTTTCGATGGGGATGGGGGAGCGAGGTAAGTCGAGGTCAGCGGCTTCGGCGCCGAGGACTTGGCAGGTGAATAGTGTTGCTGGAGGGTGGAAAAGGTTGGCCGAAGGCGAGGTGCGGCGCTTGTAAGTTTTTCGTGGTTGGAAATAGTGGACGAGCGGAGCGGACGAGTTGCTGTTGTAGCCGTCGTCGTCGTCGTCGTGGTAGTGCTGCTGGCCGATGAACCTGATGAGGGCGGTCTCAAAACAGGTGCATTCTTCAATCCGGTTGCCGTGCTCTTAGCACGAGTGTGCACCGGAGGTTTCCTGGTCGGCGGACCCTGGCCATCTGCCGATGTTGGCCTCACCGCTGGTCGAGGTCTCGTAGTCGTCGTTGACGGTGGATATCGAGTTGATTCTTTTCTCGCGGGTTCAGGTGCTGAGGGTTTGGCAGGTTTCTTCACTGACGTCGTTCTAGAGAGGTTTGTCGTTGCGCTTCTTATTGTCCTCCCATTGCTGGCTGTCGTTGCGCTTCGGGTCAGAGGCTTTACGGGGAGACGACTCGGTGAACCATGACCCTCTGCTTCGGTGGTGCTCGCATTGTCAGAGGCTGGTTTTCGTAAGGAGCGAGTGCGTTGTAGCGTAGACATTGCAGGTCCCTTTTCGCTTGCGAGATGGGATCGGATGGTTTGTTTCCGCTTCCTGAATGTTTATTGTAGTGTGAAGATGGGGGGGAGTCAGGGTCGCTTGGGCTACCGGAAAGGTTTCCATTAGCCGCAGCACGGTCCAGGCCAATGAATGAATGGGTGGGGCCGAGTACGGGAAGTGGAAGTGGAAGCGTTGACCCATTTAACAGCTGGAGGCTAAAGCAGCTGGTGCATATGTACCGCAGACCAAAATTGAGACGATATAAGGAAAAAGAGATGAAATCCAGTACAGTGCCTACCTCTATATAGAATCACAACCGTATTGCACTTGCAAATGAGACATACAAGTAAGCATATGACACCCATTGGCTCTCTTAATCACTTTTATCAACAGCTCTCAGTACAGAGCCAACCTCTACGGAATAGATGGAATTTGAATGAACCATTCGTGCCTCACAGATGTGATGAATTGTCTTCATTGCTGATCAATAACACAGCTGCACCCTTGCAGGTCACTGCTCTAGAATATCCGTTTTCCACAGATTGCTATCACGAAAGCAGCAAACATGATCTCCATTTTCCCTTTCGATATCGTGAGATCAGTCCAACAAAAACGGATGATATGTCCTCCTCATGCATCCTCAACGCGAGTTTCCCCTTTTTTCCCATTCAGCGTGAGTAATATGCCCATCATGGCATAAAAAGTGTCGTCCAATTGGCAACTAACAACATCATCCCGAGGTGTCTATGTTTTCCTCTTGGCATTTCCACATGTGCCTGTCTCATAAAATACATGAATATAGGTAGTCATGCGGCTACAATCTATGCGTAACAAAGGAAAGAACATGGTGATAACACAGGCGAGCAGGTATGGATGTAATAAGAAAATCGTAAAATGATTGTCGGGTCTTATAAGACGCTAGTGAAGTTGGTGTTTGTTCGGTTACGATATTTGTCGCATATCATCAGTTAAACGACGTAGGTCATTCCCATTGCTGTTGAGTTTCTTGAAGCAGGGCTCGCAGATTCGTAAGTGGCAAAAACTACAAGTCCATCGGTCTTCGACATCTGACTTGTCACAGGCTTGACAAGTCAAAGGGTAGTATCTGTTAGTTCGGCGATTCATAGTCCTATGGCCATGATAACAAGTAAAGTGAGATTCTTTAAGCGCCGGCGCTTGTATGATGGTGCCCTCTGGTACAAGAGAATCGGACTGTTTGGGAAAGTAGGCCGCTCGTGGATCGGGTTCCTGCAAGACTTTCATTTCAGGATACAAGGTACCATCTCTGCCTTTATAAAGAAACCCTTGAGACTCGGAGGGTACTAGTCTGGGATCTTGTTCAGCTGCCAACTGTCGAGGTGGAGCATTCGACCTCACGGATGAATGCCGTGGGGGGAACCTAGCAAGTGCATCTGCAGGAGGCTGTGTTCGGTTAACCACAGAGTCACTGCCGGACGATCCTTGACTCCCCCTTGAATCAGCAGCCGAATATGGTAGCGATCCCGTCACTGGCGATTGCCTGCTTTTAATCGGCGGCGGTCCAGAGATAGCCTTAGTTTCAACAGGGCTTGGAAGCTTAGGAGTAGGAACGGCTTTGCGAGTAATGCTTGCAGAACTTGTTGAAGGTGCCCGAGTGCGTTGTTGAGGTGATGTTTGGGAGATATTGTTCGGAAGCTCTGGAGATACCTGCACAGCAACAGGTTCTGGGGAGGAAGCAGGTGACAGAGGCGAGACAAAAGCATCAACAATAGGCGTCTTGATATCCTCTTTCTGATATTCAGGCGTAGGAGGGCGATGTGCCCCAGGTCGTGGTGTTGAAGCCTTGCTGGTGTCACTCGACGATTTCCCCCTGCGATGAAGGTGGAGCTTGTCCTTAAGGCGGTTAAGCTTAGAACTATTGCTGCCCATAGTGGGAGTCTCGGGTACCTGCCCGGAAGCTGCCGCCTGTCGAAGATCCTGGCCAGCCGAAGCCGTTGGGTTCGTGCTCCCAGGCTGCCAGCTCGGTACTGTGGAGATGCCGGACTCGCCTGCAGGAGGTTGTTGTTGTGCCTGCACAGCGATAGTGGGCTGCGTCGCTGCGGTAGAGCCGTGGCTGGAAATAAGCTTCAGGTCGGGGAGCTCGAGGCTCCGCTCGGCCTTGGAAGACCGACGACGCCAAAGTTGAGGCTGCTGTTGCTGGATTTGTGGCGACGAAGACTTAGGTTCGGGTAGCTTGTTCTCTTGAGCGGGTTTCCGCTTTGGAGCAGGGGTGGCTGGGAGGTGATACTTGGTGTCTTTGGAAGGAAGAGGTGGTGGTCGAATATCATTGACGGGCAATTTTGGTGCAGCATTTTGTTGTTGTTGTTGCTGCTGCTGCTGTTGCTCGGCAGAAGCACTTGGATTAATAAACGTGCCAGTCTTTGTGCTGGCGCGTGGAGCTTGGTGACTCTGCGATGGGTTTTGGTTTGCCTCACTTTCACGAGCGCTCACGTTAGCTTCGTTAGGGGACCTGACTAGTGACTCGCCCGAGGAGCGTGAGTATGCCGACAGGATGCTCGATAGCGACTCGGAAGGAGATGGAGGTGTTGGCAGTGAGAGGGACTGCTGCTGGTGTTTCTGGGGCGGCGGCGGTAGATGCGAAGGCAGCTTGCCGACGGGCCGGCGTGAAATGGCCATTTTCGGAGGACCAGATGGAGGGGCATCAGCTGCAAGCAGGTGCAACGGCGGCAGTGATGGAGGCAGAGGTTTTGAATTGGCCATGCTAGTGGAGCGCGGCGGTGGTGGTTTTGGAAGTTCTTTGGCGGTAGGTGAAGGTAGACGAAGCGAAGCGTCTTCGTAATAATCGTCGTAAAAGCTGGGATCGTCAGGACCTGGGACATCCGGAAGAGCTTTAGACCAGCGAGAGGTGCCTATTTTAGGCGGTTGCAGAGAGTTGGTATGCAACATTGTGGCCATGACGAAAGCTGTCTGCCCTTAATATTGATGCCGTCGACCTGGACGTCGGAGAAGGGAAGGAGAAGGGGATACAGGGGACACTGTAAACTTGAGGCAAGATAAAACAGGTGAAACCCGGGGCGCGACAACAGAGTAATGCAGAGGGCTGGTTAGACGTATGAAATGCCGGGCCCTGGAATCCTTTTGATGGTATAGATGGGGACCCCTGGGTAATGCGGGAATCATGGGGAAAGCCCCTCGAGGAAGCATTCAATTCAAGCCGAGCTGCTGATGCAAGTGGGGGGGGAGAAAGGAAGGGAGAGACAGAGCGAGAGAGACAGAGAGGGAGAGAGACAGAGGGAGAGAGACAGAGGGAGAGAGAAAGTTGTGGTGTATACTGATAAAAAGAAGAGGTGAAAGAAACAAAAGAATCATCAAATTCAAGAGAATGAAGATGAAGATGAAGAGAATGAATCAAGAGAAGGAGGCCTCGAGACTGCCTAGGTACCACCTTATTACTTTTCAGTGTCTATGTTTATGTTTGTTATTCAATTGGATCGAATTGCGCATCCTTCCCTGTTTATGGGAGGCCAATGTCCAGGGTTTCATCAAGAAACTGCCACAGTCCAAGTTACTGTATTATAAACAGCGCCGTCTTCAACCTAAACCCACCACCACCTAAAAAGTCTCCTCTCCGAGGCGTGTCCCAGGCTGGGCAACTAAACCAAGCCGTTGGGACTTGCGCGTTAACTACCTTACCTATGTAGGTTCCATCGTCATGCAAAATATACTTGCACATAGGGGCTTAGAGTGGCTTGTGACGGCCCACATGATTGCTCAGAGAAATCGAGCGAGCGTGAGCGCATTGTTGACTGTGGCTAGTCTACAACCAGGCTTTGCCAGGGCAGGGCAGGGGGGATCGGGGTATGTATCGCCAAGAGTCCAAGTCTAGCTAGGTACGTAGTAGTATTCTAAGTCTGTAAAGATCATTCTGGCTGAAACAACCATTACAAGACACAGTAAAATGCATTAGCGGGTGGGGCATTCGCGTTCACAACAGCTGAATACACGTCACCCCTACATTGGTGGCATGCAATTCAGGTTAATTGGGGAAAAAGTCAATCATCCATCCATATCATGATATCAGAAAGAAATGATGCCGAGAATATTACACAGTAACTACCTATGCTGTAAAGAGTATCGCAATACAATCAATCACCTTTTTTTTTTCTCTTTTTTTTTTTTTTTACCCCTTACACGATCCTGTCAAGATGCTCATCATGATTATAGTTGTATCACCTAAGGCATACGTCTAGGTAAATTGTCATACCAGTAATACGAAAGATAGCATCTGGAGGGATTGGCAATAACACTTTCTTGAAGCCCCAAGTAGCATTCATAAAGACGACGTGATGATCGATGCTGAATTACTCTATATTACTCCGTACACATCAACTCAAATTGCCGATTGTTCGGCCCAGTCTGACCGCGTTACGTCTCTTCCGTTAGAGTTCTCCATTATCCATACATAGATTCGCGCACTCGGGACAATCAATCCACTACGTTCATTAAAGTCCAGGCAACTCCACGCTGTGGTCCTGTAATATTTGGAAGCAGTAAGAAATGTTGAAACGGGAAGAGATCAGTACTAGCTATGACGAGGGGGGTGTCTCTCCTCTTCGACGCGTTCGGTAGTGGCCAGCGAAGCCAACTGAGATTTTTTGACACTGATTTCGTCTCTCAGCCCGCTACAACCCTTGTCATGTCAAAAGAAAAGAAGAAGAAGAAGATCGAATGTCCCAAATTTTAATATACTATGTATACACAAGTTGTGTGAGAGAAGATGCTACTAAGTTGGCGAGGACAATGATCGAGGGAATAAACCTGTGGAATCACCGTGTCTAGGGTACCTTGACACCAATAATTTCCGAACTCTCCGGTGCCCATCCTTAAATCTCGAGCTCAGATTCGACTCCTCACTTGCTTGTAACATATCGATCCCAACGTGACAGTATTTGCCTCTCTATTTATACACCCACGGCTGTTGTGTCCTTTGGCGAGGCTTGATTGTCAAATATCCCACATCAGAAATCCGACAGGATACAAGGTAACTGGGTAGTCATGATGTTGGCTCACTTACATCTACTATGTACAATATACACTCAGGCTTATCGCAAATCACAGCGTACCAAAAACTGTCCGAATGTGACCGGCAATTGGCCCATCCAATTGTCCGTTTTGAAAGACCCAATAATGGGAAATATTCTAATATGACCTGGTAACGGTTTACCAAATTCTGATATAGGCTTTTCTTTTCCGAACAGCTTCAGATCTCTCCGTCACGTTTCTCTTCCAGAATGACACAATCTGCTCCTGATGGGCCTGCGGGGACGGCCCGTCGCACATATGCAACGTTAGCTTAAATTTGACCTCCGACTACAGGTGTATATATATATATGTATGTATCTACATTACTATAACCAACTGGATGGTAAACAGTCAATTTCAGCAGCTAGGATTCACCTCACCACCTTTGCAGCATCGTCGTTGTTCTCTCGATTTTCTTCATTTTTAGATTCAATTCCATTGCAGTCTATCACAGACATAGTCCGAGTCTCAAGCGGGACTATTTCATCTCTCTGAACTTCCAGCCCTTCTCCACGTTCCGTTAAGAGGCGAAGAAATATGTCTGACTTTTTGGATTCAGCCACAGTTTCCGCTCCGTCTGAGGCTTCACCTCTCCTTGGAGACCATAACGGTGATGCCGCAATTAATAGGGACACCGAAAATGGCCGAGTAACGGATGACGATGCCCCATCATCGTCGGTCACGGCCAACGAGTTGCATCTGCTCATTGCAGCTGTGGGCATTGGCGTATGAGAAGGCCACTCAATCCTTTTACACTTCTATGAAACTTATACTAATAAGCATTGCCAGGTCTATCTTGTCGCTGTTGACCAGCTCTTGACGGTAGCAACATATGCCAAGATTGGCAATGAACTCAATGCTCTCAACAACACCAGTTGGATTGCCACAGCGTGAGTCCATCAAGACTGTCCAACATTAAATATGCATATGAAACCAGACTGACGCTTCCTCAGTTACTTCCTAACCCTCACAAGCTACCAGCCACTCTATGGAAAGCTCAGCGATATCTTTGGCCGTAAACCATGTTGACTCTTTGCCTACACCGTCTTCGCCTTTGGCTGTCTCGGCTGTGGCCTTGCCCAGTCTATGGTTCAGCTCTGTGCTGCGCGCGCCGTTGCGGGTGTTGGTGGAGGAGGCATGAACGCTGTTGTCTCCATTTTACTGAGCGACCTTGTGCCATTAAGGGACCGCGGTGTGTGGCAAGGGAAGATCAACATCCTCTTCTTTGCCGGGACCGCTACAGGAGCCCCCTTAGGAGGAATACTTGCTGACTCAGTTGGTTGGCGATGGTGAGCCTGCTGCGTGCCATGCTAACCTGGATGTGAACTAACTAGACTCTTCAGGTCGTTCCTCAGCCAGGTTCCGCTGTGTTTCATTGCCTTCACAGCTGTCTATTTCGTCCTGGATCTCCCCCCCGTGGAGCATGACCACTGGCTCACCAAAATGCGCAAAATTGACTTCCTCGGTGCCTTCACCCTCGTGTCCGCTGTAGTCGCCCTACTCGCTGGTCTAGATTCTGGTTCCAACCTTGACTGGTCGCACATTATCACTATTGTCGCGCTATCGCTGACGCCAATTCTCTTTGGGCTATTTCTCCTCGTCGAGATCAAGGTTGCCTCCCATCCATTTGCCCCTGGTCATATAATCTTTGACCGTAGTTTGTTCGCATGCTACCTGGCCAACTTTTTTTCAGTAGCAGGACAAATGGCGGTTATCTTCTTTGTGCCACTTTTCTTCCAAGCTGTCCAGGGCTTGAGTGCAACAAAAAGTGGCTCATTGCTTGTGCCGGGCATGATTGCCGGTGTCACGGCTTCTCTTCTTGGCGGATGGGTGATCAAGCGAACCGGAAAGTTCTACTTCATCACCATGTCCGCGTATGCTTTATTACTTTCTTCAATTATACCACTGGGACTGTCCGTTTGGTTTCGCTCAACCGTTGGAGAAGTCATCGGTCTTGTTGTCATGTCGTTCGGAGCCGGTTGTGGTACGTGAACCAGACTTTCTACTATTCGACCCGAGTTGATATTGACTAATCTCAGGTATTACCACAACACTCGTTGGCCTCCTCGCCAATGCCGCAGTCGAAGACACCGCAGTCGTTGTAGCATGTTCTTACCTCTTTTGATCTCTTGGATCTAGCATCGGCATCAGCACTGGATCTGCCGTCCTTCAGCAAGTTCCTAGAACCCAACTGGCGGCCCGACTGCCCAATGGTGATGAGGCTCGTGAGATTGAAGAGAATGTACGGCAAAGCCTTGACTACATGAAGGCACTACCACCTCACCTTGCTGACCAGGTTCGGTCAGGCTACCAGGTGGCAACGCTTGGAGCACTTGCTTTGATTTCGATTTACCTTGTTATATCAGTTTTGATGACATTTTGGATCAAGGAGAGACCCCTTAAGCGATAGATTAAAAAGACGATAAGCGCATGTTTCATTGATAGCTGTAGATAGGGTAGCGCAGACACCTTGATAAATCTATAGATCATAGATATAAGTTCTATATGTTTGGTCGAATCAAATATCTCGCGCATTATCGAAACACCTAGTCGCATCTATTCATTTCGACTTACCCCTGATTTCAGGGTCCTTTGAATTCCTAAGAGGTTCCAAACCAAATATCTCGTCTGAGTTTAGGGGTTTGCGACTTTCAATAACCTCGCCGAACAGAAAAGCGTTCTTCTCACGACTGGCGCTGTTTGACATTTTTTTCTTGTGCTGCGGAGTTGGTGACTTCGCAGACAGTGTTGCCTTTTTCGAAGGCGCAGACTCATCTGGCTCTAACATCCATGAGAAGGATGACTGAGCCAGTGTTGATCGAGTTGGAACAGGCGCTGGGCGCGACGGAGCCAATGAACATGCGGGCTTGTTATCATCAGATACAACTACATCTATGCGATCAGGGCTAGAAGGGCGCGCTGCTTCATCTGTAGGCGCTGGGCTTGATTCTGAGATCTGAAGGCCAGTAATATCCACTTGCGCGGATTCTGCTGGTACTGGCTCTGGCTGCACAATTGTTGTTTCTGCCACAGCCACTTCTTGAGGATCCTCCTCAGGCGGTGAAGATTGTAGAATTGGGACTTCCATCGAAGAATCGTCTAAATAAATCTTGACGAATTGCACTTTGGCAGCCGCAATTTCGATAAGTTCGAGGCTCTTAGCCTTGTCGTCCAGGTTCGAGGCAGATATTGCCTTGAGGTTATTAACCGTCTCATCGAGCATGGCGGCCAGTTGCTGGTTTCGCTTTTCCAATGCCACCAGGCTCTTGGTCACTTCCTCTTCGTTCATAGGCTGTGGAGATCTGGGCGCGGATCGGGCTTCATTGATGTTGCGTTTGATCTCGCCCATGGCGTCTCTGACGGCTTGGTTAAACCCGAGTTTCTCCCCTCTTTCAAAAACTCCCTTGGCTCCTTTGGCAGCACCCTGGAATAGTGCTTCCATGCCGCCTTGTTGCTGAATGAACCGAGACGGCGACGGCATCTGCACTCTTGAACCCGGACCTCTATTTGTAAAGGAGTTAAATCCACGGAAATTCGGGGTACCTGCTCGCGAGGTCTGCGGCGGCGAAGTTACTGTGGGCATCTTGCCGGTGTACTTCATGATAAGAGATGATCCGCCAGATGGGCTGAGATGATCCTGTAGATATAGGGCATCATCGACAAATGTGTGAGGACCGTGAGACTCTGATGGGGGTGGGTATTTGAGAAGTAATTGCAAACAGACTGAATAATCCGCCTCTAATACTGTGGAATATTGTTAGATAGGAAACCGAGTTTAGCCAGATAACTCACAATCCCATCGGATTCGAATTAGCATAGCGACGCAAATAAGATCTATCAGCTCCAAGGTTGGGTCGACAGCAAAGATTGTATCCCAAAGAACCAAAAACTGCTCAAATGGAAATTCTCTACTAAACAGTAACCGAATCCATCGACTATTTGAGTATCAGCAAAAGCTTAGCTATAGTTGAGCGACATATACAAACATGAGGAAAATCTGTGGCAAGATCTCGATATTTGTTAGGTGCGTAGCAAGTTCTGGGTCAACTTTCTGAAGACAGACTTCATGAATGAATTTACTCCGTTCTACAATAGCAGAGCTTTGTTCTGGAAATTTCGAGGGTCTTAATGAAGCTCCCGGTGTTATGATGGTATCCTTAACCTCGTAGAACGACTGGGCGCGCTCCATCAGCTGAGAAAATAGGACAAACGCATCGTGCTCGATATAAGAGTGATCGAGGGTTTTGACAAGGGCATCGTCGAGGGGGGTATCTGATGGTAGGGTCGTAGGATCCAAAGAATCTTGCTCGATGACATGTAGAATAGGCGCGAGTAATTCGTGCATGCCCTGGCGGTAACCACCTCGCTCAGGGTTCAGTTTACAGTACATGAAGAGGATGTCCAAGATGATTGCCTGGGTCCCGTCTTCATGGTAAGATGCTTCGTCTGGAAGTCTTTGAACGTCTTGTTGAATCTCAGCACGAATTGTTTCATCTTGACGGATGGTGTTCCAAGGGGACTTGTGTTGGTGTCAGTTGGTTGTCCCTTCTAATACTCGAGGTGACCTTACGCTTGGGTCTTCGGTCAAAGGGTCGACACTAAGCTCTGCAAGGGCTTCAGGGTGTTTGATATATTTGAGAAAGTGATCCCGCTGTTCAGTATAAAAACGTCTTCCATCATCAAGGACTTGAGGCCAGCTCAAACCCTCAGCAGCAGTAGAGAGGAGGAAAGTCTGAGGTCATAGGCTTAGCTCATTATGTTGGCCAATAATAAGTAAAAGCCAGCAACCAACCTTCCAACAAAGAGAACGACATCCCGATATGCATGGACCTGAAGGGCCATTATGTCGAACAGCACGTCGCAGGTCACCAAGATGCGCGCCTTGAGCTTGTGTCTCACGCCATCTCGAGCTGCGCAGAAACGTTAGTCTCCAGGTATTTGATGTCACTGGTAGGCGCAACCTACAGTGACTCGTCAAGAGGCCTCATAATGCTTCTTTACAACAATAAAGAAGTCGGTAGTCGGTTTCGTGGTGTCGCTAACAAATTTCAAGGCGGGAGTGACCGGGCTGAAAGTGAAGTTGATGGCGGAGGATGGAACGTTGAGCTATCGGCGCTTCAATTAGGTTTCCGCCTCCGTACTCCGGTCCCACTTTTCCTGATGCCTCCGCTGAGGCAGGTGCGTGCTGGTGTAGGTAGGTACTGCTGAGAATACCCGTGACAGGCACCTGCCAGAACCAAGATACCTCCACGCTCAGGGGGGCTGACCGCCAAACAAATAGCATCCATATGCCTGACGTGTGACATTCTGAACTTCAAATTCTGACCTTGCGCTTTTCCGCATTTTTCCCTTTCACTTCACCTATGTTCGTTACACTCCCGTGAGCACAAGCTACGGGTTCGGCCTTTTTTAGGTGCTTTACCATGTCTGCAGATCTCTTTGCCGAGTTCAATAGCATCTCAGACAACTTAACACCTCCTCCAGCCAAACAAAATACCCCCTTTCAACCTCCAGCCCAGCAGCCACTACCACCACAACCACAACCGTTAAAGCGTGCTGAAACCAATGACCTTTTTGATTTCTTCGGGACTACCAACCATACTTCACCGGTGAACACACAACCCTGGCCTGCATTTCAAGCTCAGTCGGGTCCGCAGAATGCATGGGGAAGTGCTCCCGTCCTGTCGAAGCCGACGGAGGCGAATCATGATGATAATGACGATGATGATGGCTGGGGCGATTTTGAGGTAGCTGAGCCGTCGCAACCCTCGACAATTAATGCAACACCCGTTCATACTCCAACTCCTGCGCCTATTGCTGCTTCGGCCTGGAGCCCAGCTGTAAACACTGCCACAAGCTCGGCGAGCTCATCTTCCATACCATGGCCAAAGCCGAGCCCAAGCCCGGCTGAAGTCTTAGCCCAGCGAGCACCTGGTGTCAGACAACAACCGCCGAATCGGATTGTGAGAGCGTCAACGATGGACCTTTTGTCCAACAGCCTTGTCGACATTGGCACAATGTCGCAAAAGCCCTCGGGTCCTCCAAAAACTCAGTCATCCGGGCTGCAATCACAGTTTACGCAACAGTGGAGGCAGGAACCGGTTGCTCAAGGATTGCAGCACCCACGAATGAAGGCCAGATTGAAATCGTCGGCGCAAAACGATCCGGGTGTGCTCTTCGATGCCGAGGATTTTGAACTTCAGGTGGCTGAAGGTAACGACGACGACGATGATGACGACGATGAGTTTGGGGATTTCGAAACCGTTGCTCCTCCTCCATCAGCCGCACCAAAGACAACTTCCACAGCTCCAGACATGAAAGCAACAACAACTCCTCCCTCAATGGATCTTCTCTCATTAGATGAACCAACTTCAACTTCACAACAAGCCAAAAAACTACCACCCAGCCAGCTTCTTGGTCCCCTTGCGTTTGGTGCCATCACTACAAGTTACCCTCAGGCACCAAAATCTCCCTCATTCCAGGATCGTAACCCTTTTCCAGAATTGGCTATCAAGACGCCTACATCAGCTGAACCCAAGGAAGTAAAGGAACCCAAGGAAGAGACCCCAACAACAGCGTGGCCATCCTTTGAAAGCAAAAAGGGTCAAAATTCAAGCAACGGCAAGGATCAGGATAACGAATGGGGTGCTTGGGATGATTTCTCAGCTAGTGATAATAAGAAGGCAACTATTGACACAGCAAACCCGCCTGAGAGTTGGGACTGGGACGCTGTTGACAATATTCAGCCATCGCACAACAATATCCAGAACGACGCTCCTCCGCCGATTAATGTTCCACCTCCGTCGGTCATTTTGTCAGCGTTCCCTGACCTTCTCAACTCTGGCACCGCCTTATTCAAGCCTATGTCAGGCCATAACGCTTCGATCAAGCAGCGCATCTTGTCAGACCCGAAAGCAGTGGACTTCCTTCAGGGTTACATCTTGCTGGCAACAACAGCTGCGCGTGTCATTGCTGGCCGTAAACAGCGATGGCATCGGGATAAGATCCTAGCCAAGAGCATGTCAATCTCAGCGGCGGGGAGTAAGGGGATGAAGCTTGCAGGAGTAGATAAGACACAGGCTGCGCGTGAGGACCGCGAGGCTGCCGACGTGGTTGCGGTGTGGCGTCAACAGGTTGGTCGTCTTCGATCTGCAGTTGCCGCGGCCAAGTCTGCCGATAAGGGCCTGGCACTGAGGGTTCCTGAAATTAGCGAGACGATGCAAGTGCATACGGCCAAGATGGTGCCAACAGCCTCCAAGGCTTGTATCATCTGTGGTCTGAAGAGAGAAGAACGAGTAGCCAAGGTGGACTACGAGGTGGAGGACAGCTTTGGGGAGTGGTGGCAGGATCACTGGGGACACAAGGCGTGCAAGAACTTTTGGATAGAACATGAGCAAAAGCTAAGGCAACGATGATCTGGGGCCAACTCTTCAGGCCACATCGAAAATACCATTGCAGGTTATTTGATGATAGATTTAATTTTGTCATGAACCAAAGCGCTCATACACCATCCATCAGTCCGGAAGAAGAAGTGTTGAAGTGTTGTTAGTAGATGCCACTAAAGAAAATCACATAGGTCTGCTATAGTAGAATCAGCTACAGCCGTTACACAACAAGGGCACATGTTGTCAAGTAGTGATGCTATGCAGGTGCACGGTTGGTGAGTTGTGCAGTTTCCAGCAGCGTTGCTCCACCAGATGGGGACATTAAACGGCCAATCCTAGAGACGGTGGCTGTAGCTGGGTGATGAGAAGATATAGGAGTGTACGGATCACTTATTGGAGCCATGAGACATCAGTTGTGGCTTTATCTGATAATGAGGTGTTCGTCAAGGGCTCTGTGTTACCATAGGAGAACAAACTGAGGCGGTGATGATAGATGTTGTTTGCGGAGTCGAATCGTTGCCACCAATGAATCGAGGAGCGTGATGGGACATTGTGTCAAGGGTATACATAGTATATTTCAGTAAACAGCCTTTGTACTATATTGTCAACGCATAGTGTTGGACAGAGATAGCCAATGAAGCTGTCAAACTCGACCTTTGACTTACCATTGGGTTTCATTGAATGCTAGCCGGGGTCCTTAATCACAGATGAACACATAATGCTCCCTACTGTGCATATGCATGCTTTGTCTCGTCCTAATAATAATCCTTGGCAGCTGCTCGCTCAAGGAAGCGATCAATGGGCAAGGTAAGGTTCATCATTGTGGGCGATTGGAAAGTCAATGCTTTATGGCCCACCCCGGGCCGAGTGGGTGTGGTGTGGTAAAAAAAAACTCCCGAGTGATCAGGTTACGAAGGAGTGTGGGCTTGTTGATTGTTTGGTTCGGAGTGACAGAACAAAAAGATGCCAGAAGCTTGAGATAGATGGTCGATAGTGGCTTGATTCCTAGAGAGGATTAGTGGTATATGCCAAGCATCCTTGTCTTTGACTTGGGCGTGCCAAAGGTTAGAAGGGCAAGACAACCACGGCTACACTAAGACGACTTGTCTAGCACAGTGAAGCTGCCATATCATTTATATGGCAGTTAATTACATCAGCTAAAGACTTTTAATATCATGACACGGGAATTGGTTAGGTCCCTTGATACCTTGGCATGTAGGCATCTAAGTTAGTGTTGCTACTCACATTGGTCGTTCGTAGCTGTATAGTTTCCAAGGCAAGGTAACGGCGGCCTTATGATGCCGCCTCTAATAGCACCTATGGAGGAAGGATTCTCTTCTGGCTTGAATTTCGTTAGGAATTGTGAGACCTGATTGCCTTTGTTAATTTATACCAGGTGAAGACCTTAATCATCTAACTACCTAACTGACAATGGCAGGCCAAGTACAGGCTAAGATGCTCGCCCACAACAGAGTCTCTTTTAAGCCGGGGCAAGACGCATGGGTGTGGATATCTGCAAGTGGGTGCTGGTAACACAGCTTAAGTACTTGTCTTTCAAGTATTTCGCCCCCTCGTCTGTCAAACTCTCGCGTATAATTGTATTGTCAAAGCTGTGTTAAGATACTCTGGCCATAAGTACTCCATCTTATCACTTCAGGTGGTCATAGCATCCTGCCCCTACTATAGAGTACCTACTGTAACTGTCCCTTCCTTCCCCTCCATCAGTTAACCCCCCACTCCATTCACAGGCTGCTATTCAATGACAAAGGCAGGTACTGCTGTACTGATCTTTCTGTGTGGTCACTCGTGGTTTTGGCTGGCTCTTTTTCTCTGGTTCTGGGCTTACCCGTACCTCAGTAGCTTGGGCAGCCTGTCTCTTCCACCTCTTCTTCTTTTTCTTCTCTAACTAACCTTTCTTCACCCACTTACTCTTCGTCTCTCTCTCCCTCTCTCTCACTCTCACCTCACGTTTCCCTCACCTTCATCACCTCTCTCTTCCTCTCTCCTCCCATTGCTCTCGCCTCTCCCCCCGCTCCCCCTTCATCCTCTTCTCCATAACAGCTCTTGTTATCAGCTGTAGGTTCTCTCTTAGCCATACGCCTCCCGCGTATCATTCAATAGCCCACCCGCCGCCTCCGCCGCCGCCTTCCCAACCGAACCGGGAGCGCTCACGACCCTTGACCCCGCTATCCCGCCTCGCGTACACAACCGCAGAAAAAAACACACTGCATCACCTCCCCATCTTGCTATCCCCGCCTTCTCCAGCATATTCTACGTCCTCGCAGCATCCCCAGCGTCGACATCAAGGTTAGTAAATTTTATTCACTTCATGTCCATCCCCTTCGCAAAGCGGCATCTTTTGTTTCGTCATGGGTCCAGTAATGCGATAATCATGGTTCTGCCAGTACATACAAATGTGCGCTGCAAGTGAGGGACGATCGCCCAACATATGGGTTTGCGCCTTCAAGCTTTCGCTCCTCGTACGGCTACAACCTCAAAGGGATCTTCTAGCTGACAAAATTAACAGAATCATTCAGACATCTTCCTCGTCTGTTCCCTCTCCCTGACTAAAAATCCTCTACCTTGACCTCGAATCAATACATCTACACGGCCTCTTCGACATCATAGCAAAATGTCGGCTCCTCAGGATACCATTCCCGGCAACGGCAGCGATATCCTCGATCAGATGGATCAACTTCGGATGGAGGATCGCCTCGGTCCTGACGGCGAGCCCGCCCCTAAGACGGACGAGGAATACGCCCAGGCCCAGCTCACCCTTCGCGCCATTGTCTCTTCCAAGGAAGCCGGTGTCATTATTGGCAAGGGCGGCAAGAATGTTGCTGATCTCAGAGACGAGACTGGCGTCAAGGCTGGCGTCAGTAAAGTCGTGCAAGGTGTCCACGACCGTGTCTTGACCATCACTGGTGGTTGCGACGCCATATCTCGTGCTTATTCAATTGTCGCTCGCGCTCTGCTCGAGGGTGCTCCTGCTATGGGTATGGGTGGTGTAGTTCAAAGCAACGGAACTCACCGTATGTTGAAATTCTTCTAATTCCGCAAAGTTTCAATTTTCGCATTTTGCTAACATGCGCATATAGCCATCAAGCTACTCATCTCGCACAACCAAATGGGAACCATCATTGGAAGACAAGGCCTCAAGATCAAGCACATCCAGGATGCTTCGGGAGTCCGCATGGTTGCCCAGAAGGAGATGCTTCCCCAATCTACCGAGAGAATAGTCGAGGTCCAAGGCACTCCCGAGGGCATCCAACGCGCTATTTGGGAGATCTGCAAGTGTCTGGTTGACGACTGGCAACGAGGCACCGGAACCGTGCTCTACAACCCCGTTGTTCGCACTCAGCCTTCCAGCAGCGGAAGCGTTAGTGGCGGAGTAGGATACAACCAAGGCTCCGGCAGGAGTGATTATGGCGGTAGCCCTCGCGTTATGCGAACAGGCAATGGCGCTGACTTCAGCAACGGCAGCTCAAGGCCGTACAACCGACGGTCTGACTCTGATGCAGCCCTTCGAGGCCCACCTACACACGATGAGAATGGTGAAGAGATCCAGACTCAAAACATTAGCATCCCTGCGGACATGGTTGGCTGTATCATCGGACGTGCCGGAAGCAAGATTAGCGAGATCCGAAAGACATCGGGCGCACGCATCTCCATTGCCAAGGTAAGTTGCTTCATTCTGAGCAAGATCGCAGCATCGCTAATGGTTGAAATACAGGCGCCACACGATGAGACGGGTGAGCGCATGTTTACCATCATGGGTACTGCCAAGGCCAACGAGTCGGCGCTGTTCCTTTTGTACGAGAACCTGGAGGCGGAGAAGATGCGCCGAAGCCAGCTTCAGGAAGCCGAGTAGGCGACTGCTGGGCTTTCATAATCTCGTTGAGTTTTGCTTTTCTCGTGTTCCGTACGACTTGCTGAGGTCCGTTCTGGCAAGACGAGCTGGGACACGTCCAGATCTGATTTGCCGCAAGGCTCCTGTTTTCATTGAGGACGATACCAGACGACAGCACGTCACGAGCGACCAAATCCACTTGTCCGACCCCTTCCCCTATCCGCCATCCGCCAGAAAAAAAAGAAAAAAAAAAAAAAAAAACCAGAAAACCTCACTCATCAATCCCGTTTCATTTTCCGATTGTTCTTTTTCCCATTACTGCTCCATCAACCATGGTGCGACTTGTGTCGACTTGGGTCAGCTTTACTCCTCACCTCGTCGCCTCCTTGACCAAACCACCCTCTTTGTGGCGCGATATATCGCCATTTCCCCACTTAGCGTACCGCCTGTATCTGTTTTCCTCGGCGGCATTCTTGACGACAAACTATCTGTCTCTTTGAAGAATGCTTTCGTTGCTATGGAGCGGCACGATACAATTATTCTTCATGATTGGTGAAGCGTGTCGGCACGGTCCGACATGGCTATGGCTTAATGACACAACATACCTCAAGAGCCGGTAATGATAGGGATAGCACAACCACTCAGGGGCCGAGAAGGGCACATCACGGTCCCTCCCAACAATCTCTACTCCCACTTCGCGTCACCTTCCCCTCTCTTTCGCCTCGCACAACTGTTTCTATCTCTTACACTCTCGGATCCCGACATTGTCACGCGACTCGCGCCTCTTTACTTATCGCTCATCACATAATTCCCACATCACTCATCGCTCTCACATACCCTATGACATGAACTACACTGGCTCACCTATCGTGTATTTTGTTCCTCGCGAACCTGTACCTATTCCAGAGTGACTCTGCACTCCATGTCGGGATCTTTGGAACAACATCCTTATCTGGGACGGATTTAGCTTGGGCCGAAGAGCCATCAAATAAAATCGAAATTATGAGCATGACTGTGGTGACTTTGATCAATGTGAAATGATGTGACGTTGAAGGTGTCGTGCTTCTTATTTTAAAGAGAGGCTGAAATAGCGCCACATTGGATCCTTATGAGTGGACGGGATGTGGCTGTGTGTGGTGGGGCACACCCGATCTCATGGTTTTGAATTAAAGCCAACTTGTCAGTTTCATCATGGCAACTCTTGTTGTAAATTAACCATTTTCCCGGCTCCTTTTCGCTCGCTCTATTCCTTCACTCTTCATCCTCTCATTAAAGTCAATTATAAACCCATCTTTTATACCAAAACTACTGCGGCTATTTTACTGATTTACTTGCTACTTTATCTAATTCACGACCCCGATACAGACATTGAGAATGGTGCGCTCAAAGCAACCAGCCATCAAGCGCGAGGCGTCGTCCGAATTCTTCAACAAGACAACTGCAACATGGGACGATACTAATGGAAACGTTGTGAAAAAGGTAGTTGATCCTGTGCCGCCTGCGCAAGACGCCGGCTTGTTGCAGCTTGTCATTGCGGTTGCGGGAATCTACGCTTCATTGTAAGTTCAATGATAGCAACGCATACTCGAGAGACAAATTGTTAACTTTTTTTGATGCGAAAAGCCTCACCTGGGCATATCTACAGGAGAAGCTCACCACGACGCCGTATGGTCCGGCTGACGCTCCGGAGGTCTGGCACTTCCCCGTCTTCCTCAACACCATCCAGTCTGTCTTTGCCGCCATCGTGGGCGCCGTCTACCTCTTCGCCTCCACGCCCAGGAACAGCTCCGTTCCCCCGGTGATCCCTTCGCTCCGAATCCTTGCGCCCCTTGCCCTCGTTGCCGTTACGAGCAGTTTGGCCAGCCCCTTTGGCTACGCGTCGCTGGCGCATATTGACTACATCACTTTCCTCCTCGCAAAGAGCTGCAAGCTATTGCCAGTCATGTTCCTGCACATCACCATCTTCCGCCGTCGATACCCGCTGTATAAGTACCTCGTGGTTGCAGCCGTAACTCTCGGGGTAGCCGTCTTTACTCTTCACTCAGGCAAGAAGAAGGGCAGCAAGGTCCGGCCCGACGACGCGAGCACATCGTGGGGTCTTCTGTTGCTGGGTATCAACCTGCTGTTTGATGGCTTGACCAACAGCACGCAGGATCATATCTTCCAGACGTTCCGACCGTACTCGGGCCCTCAGATGATGTGCGCCAACAACATGATGAGCACCCTCGTTACAGGCGCTTACTTGGTCGTCAGCCCGTGGCTTGTCGCTACAGGTCTGGGTGAGTGGTTTGGTATGGACGTTGCCGGTAACGCAGGTGAGCTCAAGGCGGCCCTGGACTTTATGGCTCGGTATCCGGCTGTGTGGAAGGATGTTCTCGGCTTCGCAGCGTGCGGTGCCGTTGGACAGGTCTTTATCTGTGAGTCTCATTTCATCATACAATCCAACTCACTAGTTCACGACTAACCATTCCCCTGATTAGTCTACACCCTCTCCACGTTCTCCTCAGTCCTCCTCGTTACCGTCACTGTCACTCGCAAGATGTTCACCATGATCCTCTCCGTCCTTGCGTTTGGCCATCGCCTTACGCAGATGCAGTGGCTCGGCGTCGCGCTCGTCTTTGGCGGCATCGGCGTCGAGGCTGGCATTGCGCGACAGGAGAAGATGGCGAAGGAGGCTGCCAAGGCGGCACAGCAGAATGGAAAGAAGGAGCTGTAGAATCCAGTCAATTGGTTTTGTCGTTGGAAGACTACAATACAACTTAGAGCTAGATGACCCAGGACATGGTCCCGACCAGATAAATGTACATAGCAGGGATTGGGTGAAAGAATGGGCGTTATGGGGGTTCGAGAAAGCTATTTTTAACTCTTCTCTTTGTTACTTAGATGCTTACACATAAAAATCAGAAAGTCTAATGGACATGGACAACCTATCTCCCACCATTAATAGAGATGTCACATCAAGCTAATGCAGGTCAAAATGATATGGAGAATCTCTTGATTATCACCCATGATTCATCCATTGCCATGTCTTGTTGTTTCAAGACTTCTTTGCTTCCTAAAAACGCCCTGCTGCTATAGCCCAAGACAACAAACGCGTCTTTCCCATAGCCATGCCCCCATCCCCTTTCCCTGACTGGGTATTTGAGCCCTTCCTAGGTCACTGACCATACGCCACTCCGTCTTGTAGTCCAAATTAGACAAAAATAAACAAAAATAAACTAAAACAAAGGTGACAAGACATGGTGTCTTTGTCTATATTACAGTAGGTCTGTCGACATCGTGAAACCATCCGACGCCATGCGCTGTGCATCGCCGATAAAAAGCGATGGTCTGAGGATGTATTGGGTAACGATCGGTTAAGATGGGTGACAAAGAAGATATATTTTGGTATTTGCGTATCGTCGTACTGCCAGTCGTATTGAGACCGGCAGGGATCGAGGGCCGCCCTGTTGCTAAAAACGCCATGAAATGCAGCATTCATATGGTTGAACAATAGCGATTGTAAAGTAAGATATATAAAAGAAAAACAAATATGAGCGAAAGTATTTGTTCATGAAATTTCTCCATCGAGGTATGGGAAGTTCGTTCGTGGGTCAAAGTTAAGAGAACAAAGCCCAGAGTTGCCGGGCCTCATTATAACAGATCGTCAATTGATCGAATAATAGGCGCCTCACCCCTTGTTGGTGGACTTCTAGGATCTGCAACGACTGGTGGCCTTCCAAACGTTGAAAAGGGGTCGCGAGGAAACATGCCCACTCGAGGAGAAAAGAGACCCTGGCTTGGAGTTGGTGGGTATTCGACAAACCGCATGCCCGCGACTTCAGGGACCTCATGAAGCGGGTTGTTGGTCATTGTTTCGGCTCGAGGGGATAAGAGGGCATTGTCCTCCGGATATGATCCAGGGAGTGTCAAGGTTCTCTCCACTGGCGTATCGCTAAATGCCACGTCCGACGGTATAAATGAGGGTGCCGGGTTAAATTGTGGGAATGACATGGCTTGGAAGCCAAAGCTCGAGTGAGACGCGAATCCAGGCGAAGGTGGAGGCTTCATCGTTGGGTCCAAGATTGGAGATGGTGCCAGGCTAAGCGGCGGCTTGCCATTACTTGAGACAGGCCTTCTAGGCAAGTCACCAAGCTTAAAAGGAATCACCTGTTCTGCAGGAGGCTGCTCAATCTCGTCCTTCCACGTGCAGATAGGTGGCGCAGAGGCTGGACCAGGTGAAACTGGTCGTAGGCCGGGAGTCGAGTTGCCTCGAGCTCGATTCGGGCTCAAACTTAGATGGGTTTCCTTGACATCCTCGGTCTGCGTTGGTAGAGGCGCTGTCTGAGGTTCTTTGGGTCCAATATCAATAGCATCAGCAGATAGCGTTAGTCTGTGCTTCGAAGGACTGCGACGGGTGCGGGGGCGATGCGATGGCAAAGTTGCCCGCTTCGTCGACACTTCTTTCTGGAAATCCTGCAACGAGTACATGAGTTTCATGTTGGGACTAATCCATTTACTCTTGGCCTGAGCTGCGTAGTAGGCATCGTTAACAGTGAGATCTGGTTTCTGGAAAAGGCCATAGGCAATAATAAGACTGGCAGATCGGCTTGCACCCTGCTGGCAGTGGATGAGAACCCGTTTGCCGGCCTTGGTCCGATTATCGATAATATCGCACAGGTCCATAAGATCTGGAGCAATATCTGTGTTGTGGTCCCAAGGAATATGTATATATTCAGGCTCCTTGAAATGGAATGCTTTTGGTGTCGTAGGCGTTTCAGAGCCTTCGCCTTGAGGAAACTCAAAGGCTGTAGTGAAGCTTGCTGTGGAAATGGCAGTATCAGGAATGGGGCTCTCAGCTCCAGATGCGCGTCGCATAGAATCAAAAGTTGACCGAGACTCTCGGGCCACCCTGCGTACTTCGAAAGGGTTGCTCACTTCTCTGGCGCAGTTGATGACTACATCGAAGCGAGCTGCCTGGTCAGCTGTGGGTTCTGAGTAGAGATAGATATTGTCTCCGTAGATAGCAATTGGGCCATCGGGGTATCCTGGGGTCTTTATGTCTTCGTTATTCTCGTTATCGCGGTAGGGATCGTCATCTCGATTAGCCATCTGAGTACGAATTGGCGAGTCCTCTTCAGTGATTGCAGGTTCGAAGGACGGCTTCATGATCGACTTTGAGGGCCGCAAAACTTCAGAGAGTCCAGATTCGTTCCGTTCAAGGACCTTGGGGAAAGTCATGCCACCCGGGGGTCCAAAAGTTGCGGACTTGAGGCCAGAGGACATGTGAGGCGAAGAGCAAGAATGCTTGAGCGCTCGGCGCTGGAGCATAGGCATGGCTGGTGAAGGTGGCACCTCCAGTGTGGTCTTGTGAACCAAGTCTGAAGTATTGGTCTTGAGACTCAGCTGGCTGGGCTTTCGCTTCATGGCAGGAATCATGGGTTTAATGAACGATGGAGACGAAGGCTCAGACACCAAAGAAATGGTGGTGGTCGAAGTTGAAGCACCAAATGGCGGTTGGATGGAGAGACCCTTCATGTTACGCGCTCGTCGAGGCGAGGGCGATGTCATGGGTCGCTGTAACCGGGGAGGTTCGCTAAGGTATGTGCTGCTGCTGTTGTTGTTGGTGTTGTTGGTTGTAGGAAGGGTACCGAAGCTCGTGGCTGGGAAGTTGTTGAGCGGAATGAGATTCGTCGGTGAATCAGGAGAAGAAGAGGGAGAGGCATCTGACAGAGGCGAAGAGTCGGTTGTAGACAGCGTTGTAGTGGGTGAAGAGTCTGCTGACTCTGAAGTCTGTGTTGATGTGCTGTCATGGTGCTTGTGGGTAGGGTCAACGGGCATCATACTAGGTCGAATGCCATGTTGATGAGAACCGCTCATCATGCCGGGCCGCTTGGGTTCCATGTCGACAAACTTAGGATCCACGAGCGTGACAGTTTCTTGATCTGCCATTGTCTCGGCATCCAGGTCAAATACTGTCATAAATGGCGGTATTTGATCCTCGTATACTCTCCGGTCTGTTACTGACGGCATATTTTTGTAGACGTATGGCGGTTTAGTGCGATTATCTGCGTACGCGTTGAGTGGATGCAGGTGTAGGAAGACCAGGTATTGCCTTGCTGCTGCTGTTGATGTTGTAGGTTGTTTAGAGTTCGAGGTCGGAAACCCGCACTGATTCCCTATGTGAAGGTGTTGTTTGAAAGATTTGCAAAATCGAATAGCAATGGAGAGATTAATTCGAGAAGAAACGAATGATTTCGTAGGTCGCAGTGCGATCGAGAGTAACTAGGTAGGTTGTTCGATGGACAGCGCAGCTGATCCTGATCGTATTGCTGGGTGTGCGGGTGGTGGGCAGTGCTCGGCAAACACACGTAGAGTACCCGGCTTAGTCTGTGAAGGAGAGAAAAGAACCTCGCAATAAGCAAGGGAAGAGGACACTCGCGGTGAGAATAATGAAGTGGAGCGCGGATTGAGACGATAGAATCAATCGAGAAAATAGCTACTGTCGAATCTAGCGTGTAGCAGGGAGAATAAGGAACGAGCCCAGAGAAGATGTGAGACAGACGGGAACTGGCGCCTCAACGAAGACCGCGGAACAAGTAGCGGCAGGGCTGCGAATGACGCTATTACAATTGCAAAATCATTGTTTCCCTTCATCAAGGGAGACCGAGTCGTCGTCGAGGATAGTTGAGGTGAGGTGAGGGTATACAAAGCGTCTGGGGGAAGGGAAAGGGAAAGGGCAAAAGAGAAGAAGATTGAAATTGAAGATCAAAGTGAGGAGAGAAGAGAGGAGGATGAGAGGAAGAGTAATGAGTTGGAGGGGAGTGTGAGACAGAGCGAAGACGTCTTGGGATTGGATTGGATTGAGTTTAGCTTCTGGGGGAGGGTTTGGGGGGTGCGAACAAGCCAAGGCGCTACCAGACACCGTAAGTAGATGCTTTTTCCCACACGGTACCTACCTCAGGTACTCAAGACACAGTGAGTGGTGAAAGGCACAGAGAGATGGCATTCGGACATGGATTGCTGTTGATGGATGGAAGTCAGCTGCCCAGTGGAGATGCTGTAAAAACGAGATCAAGTGTTGCCGACAGTAACGGCGGCATCTAAAACATTGAATCTATCCGATTAATTAAGCTGAAGCATCCAATCCGGCCATACCTTACTCTAACTTGACACAGAGCTTTCAACTGCATACGGCGGCAAAAAGACTACCTAGCTGTTGTTTTGTTTGCGTTGTATGAAACAGATATCCGCCTTCAACAAGCGACGGCGGTAGACAGCACGAGTGCGGTCATCTAAACTTAAGATGTTGTGCATACCAGTAGGTAGATAGACAAGTATATGTACCAATGCCAGGTTTAGGTGTAGTAGGTTAGCAACTAAGCAGGTATAGTAACAATAATAGATTAAAGAGTCACAAAGTTTATTCAAATTAAGCAACATCCAATCTATCTATTATTCGTATAGCAGGAGAGTATCAGCGTGCTCTGCATTACATGTCACCCGCCATGTGGCAGACAAGAGATCCATCATCTTGGATTGGTTCACAAAGAACGATATTTATCGAATCCATAGCAAAAGCAGTCCATCCACCGTTAAGACCAGGGCCACTTCCCAGGCGACCATACAAAGCAAATCACGAGAAATACCATCTCCGATCCCCAGCCAAAGCTTTCTCTCAATCCTTCTTACGTCTCATTCTCGCCCTCGAGCAGTGAGCATGTCCTGAGCCGATGGGGTATGGGGCGAACATGTCGAGGGCGCTACGAGTGACCACTCACAGCTTCAGTTGCCCGTTCCAAGTAAGCCATGGCCGTGGAGTCTGCTTCGTGAGTGGAGGGCTCTGCACGAAACACGTCCAGGGGTCCTAAAAATAGATCTTCGTGCAGCACACTCTGCAGCACTTCATCAAGGCGCCTATAACGAGCCAATCACATCCTCTTAGTCAAATTTGGAACTTGTAAGTTGCAAACTAAGGGGGTAGGGTGCACGTCGCGAAGAGAGCCAGGACAGGGTCGAGGATTTAAATTTAACCCGTGGGTGGGCATGTACCATCCAGGCTGTCTGCAGCAAGTCTTGCACTGTGCTGACCAGAGCTCGCTCTGTATTTAACAAGGAAACGGATAATATAGGTAGGTAATTTGGCACTGGGAATTTGGGTCAGGGCTATCTGAGATCATGACGCGATTAGGAAACGATGGACAAGAGAACGCACCAACCAGTCCAGTTAAGAAACAAATACACACTTTCAAGATTCCTCAATCCAGGCTGCCAGGCCAGCCTCTCTCCAATCTCCAACGTCCTCCTTATGTAGGGCTGCAGCTCTGTATATCATTCCATAACTGGCTGATCTACAGCACAATACACGGAACCTTTCCAATCAAGTCCAATCTCTCTAATATTCCAGCACTCATCATCTTGACTTTGCAAAGCCTGGTGCTGGTGCACTCCACTCCGCAACGCCGTCGCCGGCCAAGAAAAGCAGAAAAAAAGCCTGGCCCTACCCCGGCCCGCCGTAACCCCCGTTGCCCCGTCTCATTCAAAACTTACCTATGCTCGGTGATTCGGCCACATGCTGGCGTCACAGGTGGACAAGGGGTCCTCTGTAACGTCTAAAATGTGTAAGAGACAGGCGGTTCGTCAAGTTCAGACGGGGAAGATAGGGGGTCCCCTGTTCCTCCACCGTCGACTAAAATCTGCTGCGCCTGTTCTTTTGCTGTAAGAGCCCGGCACAACTTGGCTCGCGTGCACTGGCTCTCGACTGGCCACTGTGCTGGCTGACCGGGCAATACATACGATCGAAACACGGGCGTCCAACCTTGGCTCGCGTGGCCTTTGTTTGAAGTCTGATGATGCCAGTGCCGAGGTACCTACTGTATTGCTGATCACGTTAACTGTCAGAGTCCTCGTGGCTTAGCCTTCGCTCGAGTTTGCGCCACTCCGGCGTCCACTGGTAACCTCATACATCAAGTAGTACGTTCTATTCTCGGTCGAGATAGTTTCTCATACTAGATAGGCAAATACCCGATACGCGTCATGCTAAGGCGCCAGCGTAAGAAGTACAGTGCAAAACGGTTCTAAAACGATAAACTGTTCCTAGATGAAAACTATCGACGTTAACTCAGTGGAGACGCTGATTAGATTAATATTCAGCTCCGTACAACTACGACTTATTTTTGTGTAACTACAAACTGGGTACTTAATATAGATTCGCAATTAAGCTTTTGCACTCTTGCCATGACCCCAATAATGTGATGTTCTATTTGTTCTGGTTAAAAAAATATTTCCATAGACATACAAGATAGACTGTTGGAGCTTCTCATCTGATAGTCGTCATCTTTCTGATTCTCAACTTTGGCCTACCCTTAAGCCACCAACATGATCCGGCCATGTTCAGACATAGACCAGATCACATCTCTTTGATTAGCCTGCTTTTGGCGGCAGATCAAGGCCGCCAAGCTACAACGAGAGTGGTTCACAGTCTGAAATCCCTGGGCTAAAGAATGGAAACGGGAAAATCTCGAGCCCCATCAAGTATCAGCTTTTTCAAACGCTCACCCACGACTCAGAGCCGCCCACCAACGAGAATAATATCTTCAGAAGCAAGAG